>KQ987933.1:191873-207455 GCA_001598015.1 Dorcoceras hygrometricum
GATGGGTCTTTAGGAACAAACTGAATGAAGATGGCATAGTAACAAGAAATAAATCTAGGCTGGTTGCACAAGGATTTAGACAAATGGAAGGAATAGATTTCGATGAGACCTTTGCACCAGTAGCTAGATTAGAAGCCATACGCATGTCCTTGCATATGATGCATTAAGACTTCAAAGTCTTTCATATGGATGCCAAGAGTGCCTTTCTAAATGGCGTCTTGACAGAGGAAGTGTATGTTGCACAACCTCCTGGCTTCATAGATCATACACATCCAGATTTTGTTTACAAACTGGATAAAGCTCTATATGGATTGAAGCAAGCACCCATAGCTTGGTATGATACACTCACAAAATTTCTACTTGAGCATCAATTCACTATAGGCACAGTAGATAAGACATTGTTTAAGTTTGTTAAAGATGACCATATTCTGTTAGTTCAAATATATGTTGATGACATTATCTTTGGGTCATCTAACCCCAAGCTGTGCAAAAAGTTTTCTAAGTTGATGCAGGATAAGTTCGAGATGAGCATGATGGGGGAGCTGACGTTCTTTTTGGGTTTACAAGTTCGCCAGTTGGAGAATGGTATATTCATCAACCAGGCGAAATATACAAAAGAACTGCTGAAGAAATTTGGAATGGAAAATAGTTCAGCAGCAGCGACTCCCATGAGCTCCACAATCAAACTCGACAAAGATGAAGCTGGAACTGCCATCGAGGTATCAATGTATCGTGGTATTATAGGCTCTTTGCTATATTTTACTGCTAGCAGACCAGACATCATGTTTGTTGTCTGTATGTGTGCTAGATTCCAAGCAGAGCCAAAGCAATCGCATTACATAGCTGTAAAGCGAATATTGAAATATCTTAAGGGTACTCCCAACGTGGGTCTTTGGTATCCCAAAGACTCTGGCTTCCAACTAATAGGTTATAGTGATGCAGATTACGCAGGTTGCAGGATTGATCGCAGGAGCACAAGTGGAACATGTCATTTCTTAGGGGATCGACTAATCTCCGTGTTCAGTAAGAAGCAAACATCAATTGCCACGTCAACAGCCAAAGCAGAGTATCTTGCTGTTGGCAGTTGTTGCGCTCAAATCCTCTGGATTCAAAATCAATTGAAGGATTATGGCATTGATGCTTCCGAAGCTCCTATTCTCTGTGACAACACAAGTGCAATCGCGATCACCCAGAACCCTGTGCTGCATTCAAGAACCAAAGACATCGACATCAGGCATCTCTTTATAAGGGACCACGTGCTAAAGAAGGATGTCCGGTTGGAGTACGTGTCGACGGAGCAACAAGTTGCTGACATCTTCACAAAGCCTCTGCCAGACGCTATGTTCTCTTATTTTAGAAATATTTTAGGTCTCCTTGAATTGCCTTGATTGTATGTGCACTAACAGTTGCAGGTTGTTAGCCATTGCTTAACTCAGTTGCAAGTCATGTGTTCAGGCGGAACAGTAGACAACCAGCTGAGGGAAGCATTTTGCGTTGAGAGTATACCAGTCGCAATGTATACCAGTCACGGTAAGTACCAGTCGCAGGGGGAACCAAGATCTGGATTGATAAGTGTGACGTCGCCTGAATATGTTGCGTATGGACACTCAGATGTTGCATATATACAGTCGATACTTGTTTGTGACCAGATCCTGTCTACCTTGCGATATATTAAAACCAGCTGCAAGGTTATAAAACCAGACGAAGCAGTTGTGACTTAATATTTTTGGCGCGAGTCTTCTACTTTTAAAATATTTATGTTACAAATATCCTTTGAAAACATTTTGTTCAATTAAACTATTTTGGAAAAATCTTTTACTCGGTGCAATTAAAATAGATTTAAAATCTTTTCCAAAAATAGTACGCGTTGCTCGATGACTGACACGTGTCTTTGTCATCATTCCAAAAGTCACATATACACCGTTCCCAATTTTTAACTTTTCGTATTCCTTATATACTACGGTACACTATTCACTGTCCCCTACCTTGCAACATTTGCGTTATCGTACTCTCGTATTTTCTTGTGTTCTCTCTTGAAAATACTTTTCAGGCATTCTTCACTCAGTTTCCGATGACAATGGCATCATCGCTAATCAGCAGCATCCATCACATTTATTTTGACTCTGTTTTTGGCATGGAAGATGCGAGTCTAGCACCGATGTTACAATCTTTGATTACAACGGGATTAAAGGAATTTTTGGGTTTCTCCGCCATATTTTATGAAGCTACTCTCACCGAGTTCTTTGCTAATGGTTCTGTCAGAGATGGACTTGTAGTCAGCACTATTGGGGGAACTGCCGTAGAAATCTCTGAATCAGTTTTTGCAGCGACGTTTGAGCTACCCTCTGAGGGTCTGACAGATTTATCAGATGTGCCAAAGAATATTGTGTTTGATGCTCGGAGCTTATTTTCTGACTCCAAAGAGCAGGTTAGCATCTCGTGTTTCAAAAAGGAATTGAAAATAGAGTATCTTCTTCTTAATCAGTTTTTGCAGCGACGTTTGAGCTACCCTCTGAGGGTCTGACAGATTTATCAGATGTGCCAAAGAATATTGTGTTTGATGCTCGGAGCTTATTTTCTGACTCCAAAGAGCAGGTTAGCATCTCGTGTTTCAAAAAGGAATTGAAAATAGAGTATCTTCTTCTTCACGATATTCTGGCGAAAACGATTTACGTCAAGGAAGGTTCTTTTGATGCTGTGACGCGTGATAGATTCATGTTAATGACAGCTATCACGTTTGATGTAAAGATAAATTGGAGTACTCTGTTATTTGGTGTTTTGAAAGCTATGGTGACACCGGGTTCTAGGCAGGCAAAAGGCTTTGCTATTCAAATTGGTGTTGTGTTGTCAAATATACCAGGATTGGATTTGGGCGAACCCCGTGCTTTCCCTCCTCCCAGAGTGTTGAATGAGAAGACAGTGCATAGATTCGTTCACATCAACGAACAAGTTGGAATGGAGAAAACCGCAGGCTCTCCACCGATGAAGAAAACTCCCAAGAGGAGGGCTGTGTCGAAGAAGAGACCAGTCGATAGTGATGCTAAAGCAACACCAGTTGTGAAAAAGAAGCGCACAACAAAGGGTAAACCAACTGCGATTGCAATAGAGGCAGTACCTCTACAAACTATTGAACCAACAGCTGATGTCCCAAATGAGCAGCCTTCGAAGCCTAAACGCAAATCTCAAAAGAGGAAGAGGAGGCTGGTTCTTGATGACGTTGATGAAACTGGTGAGAGTGCGGCTGAACTGTTAGAGTAGATGCCCAACTAGCCAACTTGTGGCGTGTGGATTTATAGACTCTTGTATATGACAATCTTTATATATGATATTCGCATTTTATTTATGACATTCTTTACTTTCATTGTGTTTTATGATGATTAACAATTGCGTTGATTAAAGACCTAGAATGCACTATAGTGTATGTTAGATGTGATAGTGGGTATGACGGCTATCATGAAATATATCTAATAGTCACTGTGTATTCTGAATTAGTTCCTAGTCGATTGGGCCGTCAAAATGAGGATAAGGCCGCCCGAGCTCGAGACTAGTATCTGCGATGCGAAGTACCATGTTTCATTGGTAGGGAACATTGTGATGTTCTGAGCATGCAGATAGATAGTGACCTGGTGATCTATCGAACTACCCTCGTTCGGACTTTCCAAGTGGTTACCATTTGTCGAGTGGATAAGTCCGAGGTCTTGGTTGTACTGATTAGTCCTCACGACTCGAAACGTCATTGAGACTCTACATGATAGGCGTCTAAATTTGACCCGTTTTCCGAATCACTTGGGGTCATTAGGCGGCGGGATTGGGTGAGATCCTGATGCATGTAGGAGTCGATGTATCGTTGTCGAGGATTCACTGCTCGCAGACATGCGTGTATAAACTATGCTATCTGAGGAGATAATAGTGTATAAATCTCTGGCCAGAGCACTAGAAGTGTTTTAGGTAAATGGGTTTACCTAGTTACACTCGCGATGTCACTATTCGATCTCCAAGATGTATGCATAGCTATCGAATCTTTAACGACTCTCGATTTACCAATGGTCGTTGATCTGATCTGGATATATGGATTGAAAGGACCGTACTGTACGCTAACCGCGACCAACTGGTTCTTGCAGGCACTATCAGTGATACCTAGGGGATCATGGGGCGATGTTGCTAGACGCTCTTACCATGATCCGATGGGCAAGTCCGGAATTGTGATTCTGGAGCCACAATGGTTGTGGGCCCACGGCTAGCTGTATCCCTGAACCATTGAGGGTCACACAAGTACTGTATTCGAGATTCCCGCACGGAAACTAAGCTCAATGTGTTGAGCACTTGAGGAGGATTTTGCGGAGTGCGACTTCCTAAAAGTCAACAGGGGTCAAATCGTGATTTCCCGCTGTTGAGGGGCAAAACGGTCATTTTGCACTGGGGTTTTGAAAAATGGTTTTTCAGATCATAGTATTCAGTTTTGGAAACTGAGTCGATCGGTCCGATCTGATCGGCGATCGGAGTTATGATGAAGTCACGGTGATAGGGATGAACCGAATGTTCATACGTTGGACCCGGGCCCGTTGGGCCGATCCAAGTTTATCACTAGTCTATTTAATTAGACTTAAGCCTAATTCATAACATGAGATACACACTAACCCTAAACCTAAAGCTCTTGGCCGCCTCTCTCCCCTTCTCACAAGCCGCCGCGCCGCCGCAGCCCCTCGCCGGAATTTGTTCCGGCCAACCTTTCGAGGAGAATCCGTCCACGCTGATCTCGTCAGGCCTTCTAGTGCAGGCTGACGAAGGAGTCACCCTTCCGGTCGTGGACTTGATTGACGTAATCTACCGCCGCCTACCGTGAAGTGCCGGTCTTCTTGTAATTCCGGTCGGAGCCAGGCGCCTAGACGCCAGCAAGGTAACTGACTAAACACCCTATGAATGGTTCATATTGTGTTATTATTGAATTGTATTGAACGTTTCCCGGCCTAATTTTGTTCTTCCGCTGCCTCGCCGGGAGACGGGATCCGGATCCGCCACGGTTCCCCAACAGTGGTATCAGAGCTATGGCTCGGATCCTTCAATACAATTGTTGCCATATTGTATCTAGTGTCTCGATTTTTCAGATTGAACAAAAAAAAATTTGGAAGAATGGCCGAGCGCCGCCGCGCATGGCGGAGCCCCACCGCGCGCATGTGTGCGCGTGGGATTGCGTGCTGGCCGCACAATGGCCAACAACTTCCAGCCGAGACATGCGCGCTTCTTCGCGTGCGGCTGGGCGGTCGACGGCCAGAACTTGCGCGCAATTGTTGCACGGTGGAGGCTGGCCGATGGCTGCTTTTGCGCCGCTGTCCGAGCGATGGTCGCACCTCGTGGCCGCGCGGTGGCCTACGTGTTGGCGCATGATCGCGCGGTGGCCTACGTTCTGCCCCTGCGAAGGAGGAAAAGCCCACCAAGAAGCCAAAGGCAAAGGCTACCAAGCCAAACAAGCATGAGGATGTTTTCCACCACTGCCACAAGCCTGGGAATTGGAGGAGGAACTACAAGGAGTACCTCGAGCAGTTGCGAACTGCGAAAGGTATGTTCTATATTGAAATAAATATGTCTCTTAGTTCGACTTCTTGGGTACTTGATACCGGATGTGGATCTCATATCTGCAATGATTTGCATGTGATGACAAGAAGCCGACATCTTAGAGAGGGTGAGACCCACTTGAGGCTTGGCAATGGAGAAAGAGTTGCTGCAGTAGCTATAGGAGATGTTTATTTATTTCTGTCTTCTGATTTTAAGTTGTTATTGAGAAACGTTTTGTTTGTTCCCGAATTAATAAAGAACATTATTTCTATTTCTATGCTTGATAGTGATGGATATTCTTGTATGTTTGCTAATTCGATTTGCAATATTTACAAGAATGAATGTTTAATTGGAATTGTGGAATGCGAAAACGATTTATACACCTTAAAATTAAAAGACGTTCCAACTCGCGATGTCGAAGCACACACAACAACGATTAAAAGGAAACACGATAACTTGAACCCAGCACAACTTTGGCACGCTAGGCTAGGTCATATTTCTCTAAGTAGGATGAACAAGTTAGTTAGGAGTGACATGTTTGATCTGTCAGACATTAACTCCCTACCGACTTGTGAGTCTTGTCTCAAGGGAAAGATGACTAAGCAACCCTTCAAGGGCAAGGGTGAGCGTGCTCAAGGCCTATTGGATTTGATCCATACTGATGTGTGCGGCCCGTTTAGTATTGGTACTAAATACGGTCACACATACTTCATCACCTTTACCGATGATTACTCTAGGTATGGGTACTTGTACTTAATGAAGCACAAGTCTGAATCCTTTGAAAGGTTCAATGAATTCAAGGCTGAAGTAGAAAATCAATTAGGCAAAAGTATTAAAGCACTTCGATCCGATCGAGGTGGTGAATACTTGAGTGCTGAATTTCAAGACTATCTAAAAGAGAATGGGATTCTCGCACAGTGGACCCCTCCGGCCACACCACAGCTCAATGGTGTAGCGGAGCATCGTAATCGAACCCTGTTAGACATGGTTCGATCTATGATGAGCTTCACTGAACTTCCTACCTCGTTTTGGGGCTATGCGCTCGAAACGGCGATAATGTTGTTGAACAATGTCCACACCAAGGCAGTGGAAAAGACTCCATATGAGATATGGATGGGCAAACCACCCAAGTACTCATTTATGAGGATTTGGGGATGTCCTGCTTACGTGAATCAGACAGTGGGAGATAAGCTGGATACGAGATCCATCTTATGCTACTTCATTGGGTATCCAAATAATTCCATTGGATACTAATTCTACTATCCAAGTGAAACAAAAGTGTTTGTTTCTAGGAATGCCACCTTTATGGAAAGGGAATTTCTACTTGATAGAAAAGGAAAAATAGTAGAACTCGAAGAGGTTCGAGATCCAATCGAAGTACCAAGTGAATCTCCTGCACCTCCAGTGCCAGTACCAAAAATGGTCGCACCTAGGAGATCCGAAAGGGTTCCTAGGGCTCCTGAGAGATATGGTTTTCTCCTTGAAGATGATCAAGATGATCAAGTTATTGGATCTGATCCAAGAACTTTCAAGGAGGTAACTTCTGATGCAGATTCTAATTTGTGGCTTGAAGCAATGCAGTCTGAGTTAGACTCGATGCACGCTAACCAAGTCTGGACACTTGATAATCCTCCCGAAGGAATTGTTCCTATTGGGTGTAAATGGGTATACAAGAGGAAACTTGGGCCTGATGGTAAGGTAATGACCTACAAGGCACGACTGGTCGTGAAAGGTTACACTCAAAGGCAAGGTGTTGACTATGATGAAACCTTCTCGCCAGTCGCAATGTTCAAGTCGATTAGAATCTTGTTAGCCATAGCCGCATGGTACGACTATGAGATATGGAAAATGGATGTGAAAACAGACTGAGGGTTTCACATCTGTTGGAAGCGAGCATAAGGCATGCAAGCTTCAGAGATCGATCTACGGTCTCCAACAAGCATCACGAAGTTGGAACCTGAGATTCGATGAAACAATTAAGGAATTTGGTTTCATCAAGAATCCCGAGGAGCCATGTGCATATAAGAAGGTAGTTAAAAGCGCTGTGACATTCCTCGTACTTTATGTTGATGACATTCTACTCATTGGGAATGATGTAGGAATGCTGCAGTCAACTAAAGTCTGGTTTTCTAGTAGATTTTTGATGAAGGACATGGGTGAAGCATCCTATATTCTTGGAATACAGATCTATCGGGATAGATCGAAACGGATGCTCGGACTCACCCAGGCCACCTACATCGATACCATACTTAAGAGGTTCTCTATGGAAGAGTCCAAGAGAGGACACCTACCTATGTGCCACGGGGTCACTCTATCTAAGTCTATGTGCCCGAAAACTGATGATGAGATAGAGAGTATGACACATGTGCCATATGCCTCGGCAATAGGTAGTATTATGTATGGCATGATCTCGACTAGACCGGATGTCGCATATGCTCTGAGTGTCACGAGCCGCTACCAGGCCAACCCCGGCCAATTGCATTGGAAGGCTGTGAAGGATATTCTTAAGTACTTGCGAAGGACTAAGAATATGTTCATGGTCTATGGGGGTGGTGAACTGAAACTGGAAGGCTACACTGATTCTAGCTTCCAGTGTGACGTGGATGATTCGAAGTCAACCTCTGGATTTTTATTCATGCTCAATGGTGGTGCTGTCTCTTGGAAGAGTTCCAAGTAAGACACCATCGCGGATTCAACCACTGAGGCTGAGTACATCGCAGCATCAGCTGCTACTAAGGAGGCGGTTTGGATAAGGAATTTCGTCCAAGAGTTGGGCGTCATTCCTGATGGAGTTGGTCCAGTCCCAGTGTACTGCGACAACACTGGTGCCGTTGCGCAAGAAAAGGATCCTAGGTCTCACCAAAGATCCAAACATATACTGAGGAAATACCACATAATCCGTGATATTGTGGCTAGAGGTGACATAGCAGTTGAGAGAGTCGCCTCTGCGGACAACGTTGCTGATCCACTTACGAAGCCCTTGCCAGGACCCTTGTTTGAAAAACATCGCGAAACAATGGGACTACGTCTGATGAGTAGTTGGCTTTAGGGCAAGTGGGAGATTGTTAGAGTAGATGTCCAACTAGCCAACTTGTGGCGTGTGGGTTTATAGACTCTTGTATATGACAATCTTTATATATGATATTCGCATTTTATTTATGGCATTTTTTACTTTCATTGTGTTGTATGATGATTAACAATTGCGTTGAGTAAAGACCTAGAATGCACTATAGTGTATGTTAGATGTGATAGTGGGTATGACGGCTATCATGAAACACATCTAATAGTCACTGTGTATTCTGAATTTGTTCCTAGTCGATTGGACCGTCAAAATGAGGATAAGGCCGCCCGAGCTCGAGACTAGTATCTGCGATGCGAAGTACCATTTTCATTGGTAGGAAACATTGTGATGTTCTGAGCATGCAGATAGATAGTGACCTGGTGATCTCATGACTCAAAACGTCATTGAGACTCTACATGATAGGCGTCTCAGTTTGACCCGTTTTCCGACTCACTTGGGGTCATTAGGCGGCGGGATTGGGTGAGATCCTGATGTATGTAGTAGTCGATGTATCGTTGTCGAGGATTCACCGCTCGCAGACATGCGTGGATATCCTATGCTATCTGAGGAGATAATAGTGTATAAATCTCTGGCCAGAGTACTAGAAGTGTTTTAGGTAAATGGTTTACCTACTTACACTCGCGATGTCACTATTCGATCTTCAAGATGTATGCATAGCTATCGGATCTTTAACGACTCTCGATTTACCAATGGTCGTTGACCAACTGGTTCTTGCAGGCACTATCAGTGATACCTAGGGGATCATGGGGCGATGTTGCTAGACGCTCTTACCATGATCCGATGGGCAAGTCCGGAATTGTGATTCCGGAGCCACAATGGTTGTGGGCCCACGGCTAGCTGTAACCCTGAACCATTGAGGGTCACACAAGTACTGGATTCGAGATTCCCGCACGGAAACTAAGCTCAATGTGTTGAGAACTTGAGGAGGATTTTGGGGAGTGCGACTAAAAAAGTCAACAGGGTGTTAGGACAATATTTATAAGTTTTGGTGATAAAAAAAATAAGACCAGTTGCAAATTGGACAATCAGTTGTCGCACTCTTCAGGAGATCGTTTTATTTATCTACAGTAGCGAATTCAGCAGTTGGGGTATTCAAGTGGTAATTCAGCAGTTGGTATGCTTTCAGTGGTTGATTCGTATTCAGAAAGATTCAGCAGATACTTCATTGAAAATCTTTCAGCAGATGTTGTTGTCTCGACCAGCGAGTACCGTTTTGAGTCTTCAGCGTGTTTTTGCTAAGAAGTACTAAACGACAGCGTTTTGATAAGTTGGAACGACGTCGTGGAGTGCACAGTATCGTATCAGCAGATGAAGTAATCAGCAGAAGCCTTCTTGAAGAGTTCAGCAGTTGGTTAAGTCTATTTGTTGAAGATTGCGGTACGACAGCGTTTGATTAAGTTGCAATGACAGCGTTTGATTAAGTTGCAACGACAGCGTTTGGTTAAGTTGGAAAGACAGCGTTTTGATTTGAACAATTCAGCAGAAGTGTTCCTTAGAGATTTCAGAAGAAGTATTGTTTCAGCAGTTAGCTTCTAAATGATAACCAAAAGATGCTTTACAAAGATAGCAAAACGGCGTCACTTAAATAAGTTGACACGACATCGTTTTATAGCTAAAGAAATCAGCAGATGGAAAAACACATATGCATATCAGCAGGTATATTCTTCCAAACGTTTTTCCAGTCGAAGCATCTTGACAACGACGATGAAGATAGTGCTGGTTACCAAACTTATTTCAGGCGCAAGCTCAAGTGATTCAAATACGATCGTTTGCTCATAAGGAAAAGATTTGTACGATCGTACAGTTGCCTGGAGTGAAGGAGACAAGTTAGGTACTATTTTGGGTAAATAGTACAGTGTTACAGAGGCCGTTTCTCCATGCTTGCACAGATTTGGAAAGAAGACAAATTGGCTCTGTGGATGAGCAATTTACCTTGCAGTGGAGCAGGAATTACGGTGTACTATTTTGGCAGTAATTCAAACGGGATTCATTTTCCTTTGGAGAATTATTATGACCGTTGCAGTCGAAGCCTATAAATATCAGCAGCGGTGTTGAAGAAGACAGACTTCGCTAATCATCTATTGCTGTAACGCTGCCAAAATCTATACAGAGCTTACACTTCGTTGATATTCAAAAAGCTCAAGACTCGAAGAACTTATCGTTTGATCTTCATTAGAAAAACATTCGAGTCAATCTTCTGGTTGTTCATTGTTGAAACCAGAAGATATTTACAGTCTCTAAATTCGTGTTCTCATTGATATATTTGATAGATTCTGTACCGAACTGTCTATTCAAAGAAGTTCGTAAAACGTTCAAAGTCTTGTAAAAACCAGCAGCGAAGTCTGCGTGAGGTGTTGTAAAGCGCTAGGAGTTCTCGTAGCTGCGGGTTACGGGATCGGGTGTTTGTAGAAAGGCTACTCACATCAAAGTCTTTTAGTGCTACCTTCCGAGGAGGAAGAAGGGGAGACGTAGGATATTGATATCCAAACTTCCAGAAACAAACTCTTGACTCAAACTCTTATTTAAGCATTTACTTTGAGTTTACGCATTGTTCATTGTTCACAAACCAATCAGCCTATTTCCGCACATATATTGTTGGCTGAGAAGTTTGCATAAAACTGAGATCCAAACATTTTAAAAGAGTTTTGAAATAGAAAAATCGAAGGAGTTCATTCAACCCCCCTTTCTGAACTCCTATTTGCTTAGTGATCCTATTTCTGGGACCAACAAGTGGTATCAGAGCCAAGGTCATGGGTTCGATTCCCATTGATTGCAAGGAGTGCAATTATTGGGAGGGGGATTGTTGGAGTGTAATAATTTCCCCTGCTAGGTAGAGCGATCGATCCGTGGCGCTTGTGTTGCTATACGGTTTAAAAGATTGGAGTTGCACCATTATCACCAGCTATAGCTTTTGGTAAAGAGGCAAGAGCTCGGTCCTACAATTGATGAGGTCGCTGAATTATTTCATTCTTTCAGCCTGAAGAAACTTGCTTCGATTAATATTGACGAGATGTACAAAAAGGAAGAACAAGTTTTGTACTGGGGAGAAACAGAGTCTCCTCAGGTAGCCATTCAGCGGAAATTTTATATTTTGCTGAAGTATAGAACAGTTTTGGTGTGGAAGTTTTTGGAAGCGTGGAGGGCCAATTTTGCTCCTGGCCAAGGATCATCGGCGGTAGATATCCAAGTAATAGAGCTGCTCTCGGACCTCCATCTTTCTTTCTTGGAGGAATTGGCGAAGCAGGCACGCATTCATGGTCTTACATGGACTAAGCCCTGTTGTTCCAAAATTTTTGAGGGGAGCCCCAGAGATCGAGGCGCTATCATTGCTCGAAACAACACCCACACTCCATCCCGATGCTGGATTAGAACTATGTTATATGTCAATGGAGAGTGGGTTGTTGTACCTTGTGTTGATCGATGGGTTAAGATTCCCCGGATGGTTATTTCTACTGAAGTTCCTCGTCAGCGGCAATTTGATGACACTCTACCTTCAATGAGTGTGTTTTTTAGGCTGATGAAGAAGAGATGGGCGGATGTTTTCTTGGAGGTAACTGATTTTTGTGCTTATCGAAGATTATTACCAGTTGGCTCCATCAACTTCTGTAGAGCTTTAGAGATTGTTGAGACCGATTCTTGTTTTGCCTCTCGCCAGCCGACAGTATTTACTCTTCGTTTGTCTCAGTTTTGAACTATTCAGATTTAGTACAGTTTGTTTAGCAGTTTATCTACAGCAGATATTTCAGATTTTCTCTCTTCCATCGCGTTGGATCGAACAGCTTTTCGGAGTGTACAAATTGCTCAGTCAGATGTTCCGAGTGTACAACTTTCTTTGGATCAGTGTCCATCTTCTCCTGTCAGATTTCTCTACTGCTCTTGCTGATCTACAAGCCAATATTTTGGAGCAGATTTTTGACTATCAAAGCGGTCTTTCTTCTAAGCTACATAAAATCGAGCAGAGCGTGTGTGACTCCCTGAGGGATCAAGCAGATATATTCAAAAAAAATTTATCTCAGGGAGCACGACAAGAAGTTCGCACGCTTGATGATGTCCAATCTATTCGCTTCAATGAATTTCGCAAAACTGTCCTAACTCAGAATGCCTCTATCTTTCAAGGACTAGCGGATGTTCGACAAGTAGTGGAAGCAGTTAATGCCAAAGTGGACATCATGGTCTCTCGCGTTAATGCTATTCAAAAGGATGCTGAGGCCACCAAGGAAGCCCTTTCCCATCAGCTTCTTGAATTCCAGAGTTCAGCACAGGAAAATCATAATGTTATTCATGCCCAGCTAAGTGAGCTTGTTGATTATATTCATAGGGGCAGTGCTGACAAAAAGGGGGAAAGTGGCATCCGAGGACTTCAACAGCCTGCGAATATTCAAAAAGAAGGCAGTGCTATGACTCCAACTTTTGAGCAAAGAGTTGAAATGGCTCAGTGACGCATTGTTCATACAGTTCTCGATGCTGATGCCAACAGAGCTTTATTAGAGAGACAAGATGCAGCAGAGCGAGACAGAGAAAGATGAAGAAGAGAGGCAAAGTCGTTGAAAAGAAGAAGAAGAGATTATATTTTCTTTTCTGCTGATAATTCTTGTACACATCTTTTGTACAATTTTGTTGGTTAATAAAATTTTGTTTTCCAGCAGATAGTGTGCAATTTATTTTTGCATATCTTTTGTCTCGGCTGCTGAAGTTTTGTCATCACCAAAAAGGGGGAAATTGTTAGGACAATATTTATAAGTTTTGGTGATAACAAAAATAAGACCAGTTGCAAATTGGACAATCAGTTGTCGCACTCTTCAGGAGATCGTTTTATTTATCTACAGTAGCGAATTCAGCAGTTGGGGTATTCAAGTGGTAATTCAGAAGTTGGTATGCTTTCAGTGGTTGATTCGTATTCAGAAAGATTCAGCAGATACTTCATTGAAAAACTTTCAGCAGATGTTGTTGTCTCGACCAACGAGTACCGTTTTGAGTCTTCAGCGTGTTTTGCTAAGAAGTACTAAACGACAGCGTTTTGATAAGTTGGAACGACGTCGTGGAGTGCACAGTATCGTATCAGCAGATGAAGTAATCAGCAGAAGCCTTCTTGAAGAGTTCAGCAGTTGGTTAAGTCTATTTGTTGAAGATTGCGGTACGACAGCGTTTGATTAAGTTGCAACGACAGCGTTTGATTAAGTTGCAACGACAGCGTTTGGTTAAGTTGGAACGACAGCGTTTTGATTTGAACAATTCAGCAGAAGCGTTCCTTAGAGATTTCAGCAGAAGTATTGTTTCAGCAGTTAGCTTCTAAATGATAACCAGCAGATGCTTTACAAAGATAGCAAAACGGCGTCACTTAAATAAGTTCACACGACATCGTTTTATAGCTAAAGAAATCAGCAGATGGAAAAACACATATGCATATCAGCAGGTATATTCTTCCAAGCGTTTTTCCAGTCGAAGCATCTTGACAACGACGATGAAGATAGTGCTGGTTACCAAAATTATTTCAGGCGCAAGCTCAAGTGATTCAAATACGATCGTTTGCTCATAAGGAAAATATTTTTACGATCGTACAGTTGCCTGGAGTGAAGGAGACAAGTTAGGTACTATTTTGGGTAAATAGTACAGTGTACAGAGGCCGTTTCACCATGCTTGCACAGATTTGGAAAGAAGACAAATTGGCTCTGTGGATGAGCAATTTACCTTGCAGTGGAGCAGGAATTACGGTGTACTATTTTGGCAGTAATTCAAACGGGATTCATTTTCCTTTGGAGAATTATTATGACCGTTGCAGTCGAAGTCTATAAATATCAGCAGCGGTGTTGAAGAAGACACACTTCGCTAATCATCTATTGCTGTAACGCTGCCAAAATATATACAGAGCTTACACTTCGTTGATATTCAAAAAGCTCAAGACTCGAAGAACTTATCGTTTGATCTTCATTAGAAAAACATTCGAGTCAATCTTCTGGTTGTTCATTGTTGAAACCAGAAGATATTTACAGTCTCTAAATTCGTGTTCTCATTGATATATTTGATAGAGTCTGTACCGAACTGTCTATTCAAAGAAGTTTGTAAAACGTTCAAAGTCTTGTAAAAACCAGCAGCGAAGTCTGCGTGAGGTGTTGTAAAGCGCTAGGAGTTCTCGTAGCTGCGGGTTACGGGATCGGGTGTTTGTAGAAAGGCTACTCACATCAAAGTCTTTTAGTGCTACCTTCCGAGGAGGAAGAAGGGGAGACGTAGGATATTGATATCCAAACTTCCAGAAACAAACTCTTGACTCAATCTTTTACATACAGCATTTATTTACTGTTGCGAATTGTTCATTGTTCACAAGCCAATCAGCCTATTTCCGCACATATATTGTTGGCTGAGAAGTTTGCATAAAACTGAGATCCAAACTTTTTAAAAGAGTTTTGAAATAGAAAAATCGAAGGAGTTCATTCAACCCCCCCTTCTGAACTCCTATTTGCTTAGTGATCCTATTTCTGGGACCATCAAGTGGTATCAGAGCCAAGGTCATGGGTTCGATTCCCATTGATTGCAAGGAGTGCAATTATTGGGAGGGGAATTGTTGCAGTGCAATAATTGCCCCTGCTAGGTAGAGCGATCGAACCGTGGCGCTTGTGTTGCTATACGGTTTAAAAGATTGGAGTTGCACCATTACCACCAGCTATAGCTTTTGGTAAACCGGCAAGCGCTCGGTCCTACAATTGATGAGGTCGCTAAATTCTTTCATTCTTTCAGCCTGAAGAAACTGGCTTCGATTAATATTGAGGAGATGTACAAAAAGGAAGAACAAGTTTTGTACTGGGGAGAAACAGAGTCTCCTCAGGTATCCATTCAGCGGAAATTTTATATTTTGCTGAAGTATAGAACAATTTTGGTGTGGAAGTTTTTGGAAGCTTGGAGGGCCAATTTTGCTCCTGGCCAAGGATCTTCGGAGGTAGATATCCAAAGTA
>KQ987933.1:208268-251392 GCA_001598015.1 Dorcoceras hygrometricum
CAGTGGAGCCTTGTGCTGATAGGTGGGTTAAAATTCCCCGGAAGGTTATTTCTACTGAAGTTCCTCGTCAGCGGCAATACGATGACACTCTACCTTCAATGAGTGTGTTTTTTAGGCTGATGAAGAAGAGATGGGCGGATGTTTGTTTGGAGGTGACTGATTTTTGTGCTCATCGAAGATTATTACCAGTTGGCTCCATCAACTTCTGTAGAGCTTTAGATATTTTTGAGACCGATTCTTGTTTTGCCTCTCGCCTGCCGACAGTATTTACTCTTCGTTTGTCTCAGTTTTGAACTATTCAGATTCAGTACAGTTTGTTTAGCAGTTTATCTACAGCCGATATTTCAGAGTTTCTTTCGTCTATCGCTTTGGATAGAGCAGCTTTTCGTTGTGTACAGATTGCTCAGTCAGATGTTCCGAGTGTACAGCTTTCTTTGGATCAGTGTCCATATTCTCCTGTCTCTCCTGCTAGTTCTTCTTCCTTGCGCTTTGATCAGACTGATATTGATGCTACTGCGTCTTCTCGACCTCCTATTTCTCAAGATCTCTCTGCTGCTTTTGCTGATTTCCAAGCCGCTCTTTCAGAACAGATGTTTGTATCTCAGAGTGACATGTCATCCAGGCTGCATAAAATCGAGCAGAGCGTGTGTGACTCCCTGAGGGATCAAGCAGATATATTCAGAAATTTATCTCAGGGAGCACGACAAGAAGTCCGCACTCTCGATGATGTCCACAATATTCGCTTCAATGAATTTCGCAAAAATGTCCTAGCTCAGAATGCTTCTATTTTTCAAGGACTAGCGGATGTTCGACAAGAAGTGCAAGCAGTTAATGCCAAAGTGGACATGATGGCCTCTCGCTTAAATGCTATTCAAAAGGATGCTGAGGCCACCAAGGAAGCCCTTTCCCATCAGCTTCTTGAATTCCAGAGTTCAGCACAGGAAAATCATAATGTTATTCATGCCCAGCTAAGTGAGCTTGTTGATTATATTCATAGGGGCAGTGCTGACAAAAAGGGGGAAAGTGGCAGCCGAGGACTTCAACAGCCTGCGAATATTCAAAAAGAAGGCAGTGCTGTGACTCCAACTTTTGAGCAAAGAGTTGAAATGGCTCGGCGACGCATTGTTCATACAGTTCTCGATGCTGATGCCAACAAAGCTTTATTAGAGAGACAAGATGCAGCAGAGCGAGACAGAGAAAGACGAAGAAGAGAGGCAAAGTCGTTGAAAAGAAGAAGAAGAGATTAGATTTTCTTTTCTGCTGATAATTCTTGTACACATCTTTTGTACAATTTTGTTGGTTAATAAAATTTTGTTTTCCAGCAGATAGTGTGCAATTTATTTTTGCATATCTTTTGTCTCGGCAGCTGAAGCTTTGTCATCACCAAAAAGGAGGAAATTGTTAGGACAATATTTATAAGTTTTGGTGATAACAAAAATAAGACCAGTTGCAAATTGGACAATCAGTTGTCGCACTCTTCAGGAGATCGTTTTATTTATCTACAGTAGCGAATTCAGCAGTTGGGGTATTCAAGTGGTAATTCAGCAGTTGGTATGCTTTCAGTGGTTGATTCGTATTCAGAAAGATTCAGCAGATACTTCATTGAAAAGCTTTCAGCAGATGTTGTTGTCTCGACCAGCGAGTACCGTTTTGAGTCTTCAGCGTGTTTTTGCTAAGAAGTACTAAACGACAGCGTTTTGATAAGTTGGAACGACGTCGTGGAGTGCACAGTATCGTATCAGCAGATGAAGTAATCAGCAGAAGCCTTATTGAAGAGTTCAGCAGTTGGTTAAGTCTATTTGTTGAAGATTGTGGTACGACAGCGTTTGATTAAGTTGCAACGACAGCGTTTGATTAAGTTGCAACGACAACGTTTGGTTAAGTTGGAACGACAGCGTTTTGATTTGAACAATTCAGCAGAAGCGTTCCTTAGAGATTTCAGCAGAAGTATTGTTTCAGCAGTTAGCTTCTAAATGATAACCAGCAGATGCTTTACAAAGATAGCAAAATGGCGTCACTTTAATTAAGTTGACACGACATCGTTTTATAGCTAAAGAAATCAGCAGATGGAAAAACACATATGCATATCAGCAGGTATATTCTTCCAAGCGTTTTTCCAGTCGAAGCATCTTGACAACGACGATGAAGATAGTGCTGGTTACCAAACTTATTTCAGGCGCAAGCTCAAAGTGATTCAAATACGATCGTTTGCTCATAAGGAAAAGATTTGTACGATCGTACAGTTGCCTGGAGTGAAGGAGACAATTTAGATACTATTTTGGGTAAATAGTACAGTGTACAGAGGCCGTTTCTCCATGCTTGCACAGATTTGGAAAGAAGACAAATTGGCTCTGTGGATGAGCAATTTACCTTGCAGTGGATCAGGAATTACGGTGTACTATTTTGACAGTAATTCAAACGGGATTCATTTTCCTTTGGAGAATTATTATGACCGTTTCAGTCGAAGCCTATAAATATCAGTAGCGGTGTTGAAGAAGACACACTTTGCTAATCATCTATTGCTAAAACGCTGCCAAAATCTATACAGAGCTTACACTTCGTTGATATTCAAAAAGATCAAGACTCGAAGAACTTATCGTTTGATCTTCATTAGAAAAACATTCGAGTCAATCTTCTGGTTGTTCATTGTTGAAACCAGAAGATATTTACAGTCTCTAAATTCGTGTTCTCATTGATATATTTGATAGAGTCTGTACCGAACTGTCTATTTAAAGAAGTTCGTAAAACGTTCAAAGTCTTGTAAAAACCAGCAGTGAAGTCTGCGTGAGGTGTTGTAAAGCACTAGGAGTTCTCGTAGCTGCGGGTTACGGGATCGGGTGTTTGTAGAAAGGCTACTCACATCAAAGTCTTTTAGTGCTACCTTCCGAGGAGGAAGAAGGGGAGACGTAGGATATTGATATCCGAACTTCCAGAAACAAACTCTTGACTCAATCTTTTACATACAGCATTTATTTACTGTTGCGCATTATTCATTGTTCACAAACCAATCAGCCTATTTCCGCACATATATTGTTGGCTGAGAAGTTTGCATAAAACTGAGATCCAAACATTTTAAAAAAGTTTTGAAATAGAAAAATCGAATGAGTTCATTCAACCCCCCCCCTTCTGAACTCCTATTTGCTTAGTGATCCTATTTCTGGGACCATCACAGGGGTCAAATTGTGATTTCCCGTTGTTGAGGGGCAAAACGGTCATTTTGCACTGGGGTTGTGGAAAATGGTTTTTCAGATCATAGTATTCAGTTTTGGAAACTGAGTCGATCGGTCCGATCTGATCGGCGATCGGAGTTATGATGAAGTCACGGTGATAGGGATGAACCGAATGTTCATACGTTGGACCCGGGCCCGTTGGGCCTGTCCAGGTTTATCACTAGTCTATTTAATTAGACTTAAGCCTAAATCATAACATGAGATACACACTAAGCCTAAACCTAAAGCTCTTGGCCGCCCCTCTCCCCTTCTCACAAGCCGTCGCCGTGCTTGCCACGCCGCCGCCCCTCGCCGGAATTTGTTCCGGCCAACCTTTTGAGGAGAATCCATCCGTGCTGATCTCGTCAGGCCTTCTAGTGCAGGCTGACGAAGGAGTCTCCCTTCCGGTCGTGGACCTGATTGAGTAATCTACCGCCGCCTACCATGAAGTGCCGGTCTTCTTGTAATTCCGGTCGGAGCCAGGCGCCTAGACGCCAGCAAGGTAACTGACTAAACACCCTAAATGGTTCATATTGTGTTATTATTGAATTGTATTGAACGTTTCCTGGCCTAATTTTGTTCTTCCACTGCCTCGCCGGGAGACGAGATCCGGATCCGCCACGGTTCCCCAACATGAACAACCAGCTGCAGGGACTGCGACTGGTGTACAAGAAACAAGTGATGATGTACCAGTCGCAACACAACCAGCTGTTACACCAGCTGATGAGGATCAACCTGCTGATGATCCAGATGTTATAATTGAACAAATTTTGACTCAACTGGACACAGCTGCTGCAACTAAGGGTGATGATCAACCAATTGCACAGCTAAAGAATCCATTCCCTGGTTTGATCTCCCTTTTATCCTTGCTCAACGTGATGCTGAGGGGCTTTTATCAAGTGATACCGATGAGGAGTTTATTGCTGATCAACCCACTGTTCCGTTATTTCCAGATGGAGGGGACCAGCCCCAGGTTTCCGGGAACAGCAAGCAGTTACAGAGGAGTACATTTCCATAGACGATATATTGATGCATTTCTGAGGACATGATGCTACCATCAGTCACTGCGGTAGAGATTACTAAAATCAGGCTTCGCGAGTCTATAAGCATCCCTGGTGTTCAGGAACGCGATTTGTTCTATGCTAGTCTTCCACGCATTTCAATACATGAAAAAGGGAAATAAATACTAGTATAAGATGAGCCTGTAAGAGGCAATCCAGCAAGGGAAACCGTGGAGTTGATTTGCGGAGATGTTGATTTCTTGGTCCAGTTGCGAGATCGGGTTATGTACGACGTCGTTCAATTGTTTCATTCTTTTTCTTTGAATAAGTTAACTAATCTTGATGGTTTGAAGGCTTTGAAATCAAAGGAGAGGTTGTGTTGGAATGGGCGGAAACAGATTCACTGGAAACGGCTGTTAGGAGGAGAGTATATATTCTTGCAAAATATAAAGAGATGCTGCTTAGGAAGTTTTTGGAATCACATCGGAAATATCAAGTTCCTGGGCAGCCGTGGACAGCAACAGCCTCTAAAATTATTGATCTTATGTCTGTTGCCCATTCGAAATCACTTGGATATGATCGCACAGCAGAAAGAGCAGGGCCTACCTATAGAGCAACCATGCACTTCTACGTCTCTTGATACATCTATAGGTAGTGGTGCTGTACTTGCCCAATTCTTCTCTCAGGACAAATCCAAATGTTGGGTACGGCCGATGGTTTTGATTTATGGGGTATGGACACCCATTCAGGGAAATGATTTTTTGAGGAGCAGTTGTAAGCTGTCATTGTTTGTCAATAGGAAGAAACTTCCACAGTCTGTTGTTGAAGAAGAGTTTGTCCCTCATTGCTACGTAATAGAACCAGACCAATATTGGAGCACTGCCCCTTCTTTAATAAAGACTTGGGGCTGGGCTAGAGTATGTACAGAAATTGTTAGATACCATATGTTTGGTTTCTTGAGACCCGTGCACGAAGATATTTGCAGAGATATCATGGTATCTAATTTAGGTGTTGAAAGGATTCCAGCAGGTTTTCGAAGAATTTTTCGCCAAGGTATGGACAGTAACAATTTTGTTAATTCATTTGTACAGTTGGATTCAGTGGATATACAGAGTATACAAGAGTTTGAATCAGCCTTTTCTGATGGGTCTACCGTCTACCGGTCTCCCTCTCGAATTTTGCACAAGAATGATTCTTTTGATCAGGAGAAGCTATTGTACATTGTTGAGAGTCCAGAGTCTTCTCCATCTATTCCTCAGCGACAGGAGTCAACCAGTTCGTCCAGTGATTCTCAAATGCATTTTGATTCCAATGATCTTTCCCTGGATGACACTACGGAGGCTCAGACTTCGCTACCAGCTGCTACTGTTGATCTCTCTTCTCTTCTGGATGATTTGAAATCTTCTCTCTCTCACCGTATGGATGATGCTAATAGTGACATTTTATCTCGACTCCATACAGCTGAACGAAGTCTTCAAACCTCTCTGGGACACCAAAATGACTACATCCGAAGTCTTATCCAGAGTGCGAGACAAGAAGGACAAATTCAAGATGATGTTCAGATCCTTCGTCTCAATGAATTGAAGAAAGCTGTTATAGCCCAAGGTATCTCTGCTGATACAAAGTCGCTGGCTATCAGGAATAAGTTGGTGATGCCAAAAAGGGGGAAGGAAGTAGCAGCCGCCCCCAACCTCCTCCTTCTGTTGTTCAAAATCTAGAGAGTGGACAATCTATCAGTTTGGAAGAGACCGCGGAAAGAATTCGTGAGGCAGATAGACGTCAAGCGGAAGCAGAAAGAGAAAGAGAAAGACAAAGAAGAATCAGAAGGCTGAGTGGATCAAGCAAAAGAAGGAGATTCTAGGACTGACTTAGGGTTAATCTTTTGTACAAATCTTATGTACAAGGTTCTTATTAATGAAATTTGATTCCAGCAGTCCGTGTGCAATTTATCTCTGCATATTTATTTTTCTAGGCTGCTAGATTTTGTCATCACCAAAAAGGGGAAAATTGTTAGGATAAAATTTATTAGTTTTGGTGATAACAAAATAAGACTAGTTGATATTGGACAAATCAGCCATCGCAATTTAATAGGAGAATATTTTCAGTCGATGGTGATTGATCCAGCAGTTGGAACTATCAGTTGTAAGCTACAATGGATCAGTCTTGATATTAACAGTTGATAGTTGATTTCAGCAGAATGTTTATTCAGACGCAGGGTTATTGATTCAGTCGATGAAAAAACTAGACGCAAGCTACAGTGTTTTTGTATCCAGTCGCAAGCTACAGTGCTTCATATGATCAGACACAAGAATTCAAATATTAGCGTGTGCAAAACGACAACGTTTGAATAAGTTGAAGCGACACCGTATTGGAACCAGTCGAGAGATACAGTTATTTGTGAATCTAGTTGATGTTTTGTAGAACCAGTCGAGAGCTACAGTGCTATATTTAACCAGTCTAGGGTGTTTAGCAAAACGATGTCGTATGGATAAGTTAAAACGTCAGCGTTTTAACTAAACCAGTCGTTGGATTTAATAAAGAACCAGTCGCTGGAAAAACGCGCGTGGTATAAAGAAAACCAGTCGTTGCATACTTTCAAGCGTCTTCAAGTCGCAAGATCGTAAACTACGATGAAGAAATTTCAGGCGCAAGTTCAAATTGATTCAAATACGATTGTATACTCAAAATGGAAAAGATATGTAGAATCGTACAATTGCCTGGAATTGAGGATACAACGTAGGTACTATTTTGGGTAAATAGTACAATGTACAGAGGCCGTTGTTCAATAAATGGTATACGGCAATTTGTCTCTGTCAATGGGCAATTCACCTTTTAGTGGAGCAGGTTTTACGGCGTACAATTTTCACAGAGATTCAAACGGGATTTATTTTCCTTTGAAGCATTTATGACCGTTGGACGAAGCCTATAAATACCTGAAGCTGGATTGAAGAAACACACTTTGATGGATCTGTGTAAACAGATCCTGATTAAGTTTTGAATTACACAAAACATGTTATTGTGTTTCTAACAATTCTACTTAGTGTACAGATTCTAGCTATCGAAGAAAGATGTCAAGTAGCAAAATCTGTCCAGTCGATGGTTTGAAAAGACAAAGTTCACAGCTGGTTTGGTTAATCAATATAAACGGCAGCTGGATTAGCAATGGAGAAGTCCAAAGTTGATTCAGTTGTTCGTAATCAGGCGGAGGCCAAGTTGAACCAGCTGGAACATAGTGAACCAGTTGGAACGATAAGAACCAGCTGCAAGCGCTTGAAGAGGAAGATGGACCAGCTGGAACATCAAAAGGTAACCAGCTGGAACATCTAAGTGGACCATCGATGATGATGACGACATCATGTTCAGCAGATGAAGAAAGATCAGCTGGTGCGAGAAGACCAGCTGGAGAGCTAAGCGATGATGAAGTCAGCAGTGACGTCAGCAATCAGCAGAGAGCTACAGTGCAACCAGCAGTTGGTACTTGAAGTTAGCGATAGCAAAACGATTTCGTTTGAATAAGTTGATACGACAGTGTTTTGCCTTCGTGATAAAGATTCAGCAGATGCTCTTTGCGATGGTTATAATCAGCAGGTAGCTACAGTACATCCAGACGCAAGCAACAGTACATCCAGTCGAGAGCTACAATGAACCAGCTGTTTCTATGCATCCTGATGGTCCCTTGTGTAAACAGATCCATCACATCCAGTCGCAAGTGATGTACCAGTCGCGAGCTACAGTGGATCCAGTCGCAGGCTACAGAGAGTTGCAACCAGTCGACAAAGAATCCAGTCGCGAGCTACAGTGGACCCAATCGCATGCTACAGTGCTATTGCATATCAGTCGACATGGAATCCAGACGCAAGAAAAGCAGAAGTAGCGAAAAATTGCAACCAGGCGCAAAGTATCCAGTCTTCAAAGAACCCAGTCGCAGCAGTTAGAGAATGAACCAGCAGCGAAGCAGTTGACAAATTACGAAGAGTTACAAAAGCTGGATGTCAACTGCTGAGCTTATTTCAAATGTTGAAGACGACAAAAAGCCTGCAAAAGAAAGGACACAAAGGACAATCCATGTCGGTGCTTTACAGAACACGTTTGAACGGGAAGATTTTGTGTCCAACGGTTTGAATTTGAACAGAGGCTTATATACATGAACGCCATTGAAGAGAGGCGACAGAGAGCGCTGTTGCAGAAATACATTGGTTGCACAGTGCACCAGCAGAGGGAAAATAAACCAGAAGCGAAGCTGTCAACTATCATACTAGAGAAAGCTTAATTGCAGTTGACAGCGGAGCTAGAATTAGCTTGTGTAGAGCATTTCCCTAGTGTGTGAGAAACAGAGAGTTAAGCGTTTCAATTGTAACAATCTCACACACAGATTCACTCGCACATTTCGTGAGTTAAGCTAAATTGATTAGCGAGTGAATCAAACAACCCAAATGCAAACAGTTACCGTCCAAGCACGAAGACGTTAAACTCTGTGTATGTAGTACGAAATAGGAGAATGAAAATTTGAGCTTTTATCTGTTTTCTGGTTCTTCATATATAAGTAACTCAGTAGCACATTGTTATTTGAAACAATATTGTGTATGCTCTGATAGCTTTTCAAACTTTCTGCTTTGCGGAATTCCAGCTGATGCTTAAAATCTTTGTTTTTAAAGTAATTTGAGCTTATGTTATAAAAGACAGGGAGAGTGGCGTCTTTTTCTTTGTTAATTTGAGCTATGCATCAGTTCCTGTTTCAAAATCATATAGCTCTTACATACAGTTCTTTCCCAAAAGCTGTTTTTGTTTTTCAAAAACTAAATATTCCTGCTGTCACGTTATTTTTGTTGTGACAGTGTAGGGAGAGCTTTGATTTAAATTTCGGGAAAACCTGTTTTCGATCTCTTTTTGATTCCCACAAAAAGGGAGAGAATTGTTAGATCATGCATTGATTATTTAAGGTTTTGTGTAAATCAAAAAGGGAGAGATTGATGGATCTGTGTAAACAGATCCTGATTAAGTTTTGAATTACACAGAAAGATGTCAAGTAGCAAAATCTGTCCAGTCGATGGTTTGAAAAGACAAAGTTCACAGCTGGTTTGGTTAATCATTGTAAACGGCAGCTGGATTAGCAATGGAGACGTCCAAAGTTGAGTCAGTTGTTCGTAATCAGGCGGAGGCCATGTTGAACCAGCTGGAACATAGTGAACCAGTTGGAACGATAAGAACCAGCTGCAAGCGCTTGAAGAGGAAGATGGACCAGCTGGAACATCAAAAGGGAACCAGCTGGAACATCTAAGTGGACCATCGATGATGATGACGACATCATGTTCAGCAGATGAAGAAAGATCAGCTGGTGCGAGAAGACCAGCTGGAGAGCTAAGCGATGATGAAGTCAGCAGTGACATCAGCAATCAGCAGAGAGCTACAGTGCAACCAGAAGTTGGTACTTGAAGTTAGCGATAGCAAAACGATGTCGTTTGAATAATTTGATACGACAGCGTTTTGCCTTCGTGCTAAAGATTCAGCAGATGCTCTTTGCGATGGTTATAATCAGCAGGTAGCTACAGTACATCCAGATGCAAGAAACAGTACATCCAGTCGAGAGCTACAATGAACCAGCTGTTGCTATGCATCCAGTCGCAAGATGATGTACCAGTCGCGAGCTACAGAAGATCCAGTCGCAGGCTACAGAGAGTTGCAACTAGTCGACAAAGAATCCAGTCGCGAGCTACAGTGTACCCAGTCGCAGGCTACAGTGCTATTGCATATCAGTCGACATGGAATCCAGACGCAAGAAAAGCAGAAGTAGCGAAGAATTGCAACCAGGCGCAAAGTATCCAGTCGTCAAAGAACCCAGTCGCAGCAGTTAAAGAATGAACCAGCAACGAAGCTGTTGACAAATTACGAAGAGTTACAAAAGCTGGATGTCAACGGCTGAGCTTATTTCAAATGTTGAAGACGACAAAAAGCCTGCAAAAGAAAGGACACAAAGGACAATCCATGTCGGTGCTTTACAGAACACGTTTGAACGGGAAGATTTTGTGTCCAACGGTTTGAATTTGAACAGAGGCTTATATACAAGAACTCCATTGAAGAGAGGCGACAGAGAGCGCTGTTGCATAAATACGTTGGTTGCACAGTGCACCAGCATAGGGAAAATAAACCAGAAGTGAAGCTGTCAACTATCATACTAGAGAAAGCTTAATTGCCGTTGACAGCGGAGCTAGAATTAGCTTGTGTAGAGCATTTCCCTAGTGTGTGAGAAACAGAGAGTTAAGCGATTCAATTGTAACAATCTCACACACAGATTCACTCGCACATTTCGTGAGTTAAGCTAAATTGATTAGCGAGTGAATCAAACAACCCAAATGCAAACAGTTACCGTCCAAGCACGAAGACGTTAAACTCTGTGTATGTAGTCTTTGAACAGAGACGTTAAACAAGTTCTGAGTAAACAGCCGTGGGCTGGTAGAGTCTAGGAGTTCTCGCAGCTGCTGGTTACGGGATCGGGTCTGTACATGTTGTATAGATCAAATCTTCTAGTGGAGCCTTCCGAGGTGGAAGAAGGGGAGACGTAGGACATTGAGGTCCGAACTTCCAGAAACAAATCGATTATTGAGTATTGTATTCTGTTATTCATTCTGCATACACATTCATACTTATTTAGCACGCATACACAGTTAACACAATTGCACAAGTCTCGAACAGATTTATGTTGTACATAAATCTGTTTGTGTTGTTTTAAAATAATAGGATTCAGTTCTGGTGTTTTCCGCATGATTTTAAATCATACCAGATCTGTCTCCGGTGCTCTAGCTTTTAGTTGTTCAAGAAACAGAGGTATTGCACCTCATATTGTAAATAGCAGCGCGCAAAATTTTTAATGTTTGTCAACAGCGCCTGCTAATCAGTTCTTTTTGCCAGTAGCGCTCGCTTTCGTTTATTTGATCCTATTTTCGGACCTATCAATTGGTATCAGAGCAGGTTGTTCTTGTACGAGCACTTATTTTTAAAACTCATGTGCTATATTTTTAATGTTTTAACTGTTTTGAGAAGCTTATCTTATGAAGGCCAGATGATTTGTTTTAATATAGAACCGATTTTCTTTTGATGAACTGTCACGGGATGCGCGAGTTCCGTGCGGATGCCAAGATTCTATTTTCGTTGTGCTGTAAGATCACCTGGAGAGAGGCTCGGTGACAAGCAGATGGGACGAAATAGGAGAATGAACATTTGAGCTTTTATCTGTTTTCTGGTTCTTCATATATAAGTAACTCAGTAGCACATTGTTATTTGAAACAATATTGTGTATGCTCTGATAGCTTTTCAAACTTTCTGCTTTGCGGAATTCCAGCTGATGCTTAAAATCTTTGTTTTTAAAGTAATTTGAGCTTATGTTATAAAAGACAGGGAGAGTGGCGTCTTTGTCTTTGTTAATTTGAGCTATGCATCAGTTCCTGTTTCAAAATCATATAGCTCTTACATACAGTTCTTTCCCAAAAGCTGTTTTTGTTTTTCAAAATCTAAATATTCCTGCTGTCACGTTATTTTTGTTGTGACAGTGTAGGGAGAGCTTTGATTTAAATTTCGGGAAAACCTGTTTTCGATCTCTTTTTGATTCCCACAAAAAGGGAGAGAATTGTTAGATCATGCATTGATTATTTAAGGTTTTGTGTAAATCAAAAAGGGAGAGATTGATGGATCTGTGTAAACAGATCCTGATTAAGTTTTGAATTACACAAAATCGGTTATTGTGTTTCTAACAATTATACTTAGTGTACAGATTCTAGCTATCGAAGAAAGATGTCAAGAAGTAAAATCTGTCCAGTCGATGGTTTGAAAAGACAAAGTTCACAGCTGGTTTGGTTAATCATTGTAAACGGCAGCTGGATTAGCAATGGAGACGTCCAAAGTTGAGTCAGTTGTTCGTAATCAGGCGGAGGCCAAGTTGAACCAGCTGGAACATAGTGAACCAGTTGGAACGATAAGAACCAGCTGCAAGCGCTTGAAGAGGAAGATGGACCAGCTGGAACATCAAAAGGGAACCAGCTGGAACATCTAAGTGGACCATCGATGATGATGACGACATCATGTTCAGCAGATGAAGAAAGATCAGCTGGTGCGAGAAGACCAGCTGGAGAGCTAAGCGATGATGAAGTCAGCAGTGACATCAGCAATCAGCAGAGAGCTACAGTGCAACCAGCAGTTGGTACTTGAAGTTAGCGATAGCAAAACGATGTCGTTTGAATAATTTGATACGACAGCGTTTTGCCTTCGTGCTAAAGATTCAGCAGATGCTCTTTGCGATGGTTATAATCAGTAGGTAGCTACAGTACATCCAGACGCAAGCAACAGAACATCCAGTCGATAGCTACAATGAACCAGCTGTTGCTATGCATCCAGTCGCAAGATGAAGTACCAGTCGCGAGCTACAGTGGATCCAGTCGCAGGCTACAGAGAGTTGCAACCAGTCGACAAAGAATCCAGTCGCGAGCTACAGTGGACCCAGTCGCATGCTACAGTGATATTGCATATCAGTCGACATGGAATCCAGACGCAAGAAAAGCAGAAGTAGCGAAGAATTGCAACCAGGCGCAAAGTATCCAGTCTTCAAAGAACCCAGTCGCAGCAGTTAAATAATGAACCAGCAACGAAGCAGTTGACAAATTACGAAGAGTTACAAAAAGCTGGATGTCAACTGCTGAGCTTATTTCAAATGTTGAAGACGACAAAAATCCTGCAAAAGAAAGGACACAAAGGACAATCCATGTCGGTGCTTTACAGAACACGTTTGAACGGGAAGATTTTGTGTCCAACGGTTTGAATTTTAACAGAGGCTTATTTACAAGAACACCATTGAAGAGAGGCGACAGAGAGCGCTGTTGCAAAAATACGTTGGTTGCACAGTGCACCAGCAGAGGGAAAATAAACCAGAAGCGAAGCTGTCAACTATCATACTAGAGAAAGCTTAATTGCAGTTGACAGCGGAGCTAGAATTAGCTTGTGTAGAGCATTTCCCTAGTGTGTGAGAAACAGAGAGTTAAGCGTTTCAATTTGTAACAATCTCACACACAGATTCACTCGCACATTTCGTGAGTTCAGCTAAATTGATTAGCGAGTGAATCAAACAACCCAAATGCAAACAGTTACCGTCCAAGCACGAAGACGTTAAACTCTGTGTATGTAGTCTTTGAACAGAGACGTTAAACAAGTTCTGAGTAAACAGCCGTGGGCTGGTATAGTCTAGGAGTTCTCGCAGCTGCTGGTTGCGGGATCGGGTCTGTACATGTTGTATAGATCAAATCTTCTAGTGGAGCCTTCCAAGGTGGAAGAATGGGAGACGTAGGACATTGAGGTCCGAACTTCCAGAAACAAATCGATTGAGTATTGTATTCTGTTATTCATTCCGCATACACATTCATAGTTATTTAGCACGCATACACAGTTAACACACTTGCACAAGTCTCGAACAGATTTATGTTGTACATAAATATGTTTGTGTTGTTTTAAAATAATAGGATTCAGTTCTGGTGTTTTCCGTATGATTTTAAATCATACCAGATCTGTCTCCGGTGCTCTAGCTTTTAAGTGTTCAAGAACCAGAAGTATTGCACCTCATATTGTAAATAGCAGCGTGGAAAATTTTTAATGTTTGTCAACAGCGCCTGCTAATCAGTTCTTTTTGCCAGTAGCGCTCGCTTTCGCTTATTTGATCCTATTTTCGGACCTATCACACTTCATTCTCAATATCATCGCGGTCACGCTGTCAAAATACTCAGAGCTTTCTATCTGTTGAATATATTCAAAAAGCTCACAATACTCGAAGAACACTACTGTTGTGATTCATAGACAAACCTTCGAGTCCATTCTCTGGTTCATCTTGTTTAATCGAGTTTCTTTGTTTTAGAAACCAGAGAATTTTACAGCACTCAGAAACTGTATTCATTGTAATATTTATTGAGACTGTAACAAACTGGCTTTGTGAAGCAGTTCAAAAATATCATTTAGTTACTTGTAACCTACAGCAACGTCTGCGTGTGAAGTTAGTGAGTCTAGGAGTTCATACAAGTGAGGCTTGTGTGATTGGGTGTTTGTAGAAAGGCTACTTGCATCAAATCTTCTAGTGATACCTTCCGAGAAGGAAGAAGGGGAGACGTAGGACATTGAAGTCCGAACTTCCAGAAACAAATCCCTGAACTCTTATCTTTTACATTCAGCAATTTATTACTGTTTATCTGTTCACAAATCGATTGGCCTCTTTCCGCACTATTTTTGTTGGCCAAGAGATTTGCATAAAACTGAGATCCTTAAGTTTGGTAACTCAAACTTAAGTTGAGCAGTGCTTGTAAAGAAGTTTAAAAGAGTTTCGAAAATCTAAAATCGAAAGGAGTTCATTCAAACCCCCCCCCCTTCTGAACTCCTATAAGCATATTGATCCTATTTCTGGGACCATCAGACGGTTTGGGTGGTGCTGAACTCCCCGAGGCTTGTTTTTCCGATTGTTACCCATTAGAGACTGTAGACTGAACTCCTATAAGCATATTGATCCTATTTCTGGGACCATCAGACGGTTTGGGTGGTGCTGAACTCCCCGAGGCTTGTTTTTCCGATTGTTACCCATTAGAGACTGTAGAACGACTTGTGGAATAGAGCGTGAAGCTGCTGGTGTGCGAAGATTTCTGGAGAAATCTGGCAGAGCGTTCTTTGGGTATTGTGCGCTTTTGGGTAAGTCATTCCTTGCCAAGTTTAAGCCTTGTTTAAGAGTAGAGAAGTACTCTATAGTATTCGGTGGTTGAATTATGCTACTGGACCTTAGAACCTTAGATGTTGAGTTTGAATTTAACTGATTGTTAGATACCTGGTACAGATTCGAATTCCAGGGAGTCTTTACCGTGATTGCCGTAGCAGGAGAAAGCTGAATTGATTAAATTGGTTGTGACGTGCCTTGTGAATCTGTTGAGGTAGAAATCAGTTGTTGAAGGTACGAATTGGAGCAACTCTGGACAGCTTTGATGCTTGAGCATGCGTATATTTCAGGCTGGGAAATCTGGTTGATTTTGATGATTGTAATTGCGTGAGCAGACTGTGTTTTGTTGATTGATTTATGTTATGTTTCACGTACTGTGATTTGTATGCATCGAGCATTGATTAAATATGAATGGCATCCATGCATACATCTTGAGCCTGATTGACAGATTGATTGATGACCTGATTTAAAGCCAAGTTGTGACTGGCCGACTGATAAGTCGTTCCCGAAAATTCCAACGCTATCATCGGAGTGGTGACTACCGGATTCAAGTGTATACCACCGAGCTCTGATGGGCTGACGGGCTCTGAAGATCACGGACCGATGATTTGCCCGGTTGATACACCGTGCGGGTATAGAGGCTGATTGAGATGATTTGCCAGTTGATACACTTGTCTAGCTATCCGATCCTTGATAGCCCTCATGCATTTCATAGCATTGATTTATAGCATGTTGCATGATTAGCTGTTTTGATGGCTCTTGGTACTGAGGCTTGACCTCGTATTTCTTTTCCTACTTTTGTATTGTTTGGGTCTGTGTTACCCATTTGCAGGATCTTCTGGTAACCAAGCTGGACAGAGTGGAGCGCCAGTTGGTCGATCCCCGTTTTCTTGAGTCCCAGTTCACTTTTTCTATGTATTGAACCGGGGGATGCCCCGTGTTCTTATGTATTGGGGATCTATATTTGAACTGATATTTGTTGTTACCTGTATTGTATGAGTTTGAGTCAACTCGTATTTTGAGTATTGATATTTTGAATGTATGTTTTGAGTTCAGGCCCATATTATTTCGAAAAATTTTTAAGCCCGATTTTACGCTTCCGTGATTATGTGCTTAATTGTGCTGTAATCTTATGTGATTAGCACGGGTCCTGACATTTTTGGTATCAGAGCTTAAACTGGGATAAGCTCAATTTCCTTTGATCACACTCGAGTCTAGACACAGAGTTTTGATTTGATTTTGATTGACTCTGTGACTTATGTGATCTTTTATATGCCTATGTGATATATCTGCCGTGAGATCTTACCTCTAGATTTGTTTAGATGCCGCCGAGGAGAGGAAGAGTTAGGACGACTAGACGTACTGCGGAGGAGTCTAGGGCAGGTAGTGATGATGATGTTCATCAGGTTGAGAATGTTACTAGACAGATAGGCGAGATGGAGTTGGTCCTAGCTAGCTTATGTGATCTTTTATATGCCTATGTGATATATCTGCCGTGAGATCTTACCTCTAGATTTGTTTAGATGCCGCCGAGGAGAGGAAGAGTTAGGACGACTAGACGTACTGCGGAGGAGTCTAGGGCAGGTAGTGATGATGATGTTCATCAGGTTGAGAATGTTACTAGACAGATAGGCGAGATGGAGTTGGTCCTAGCTAGGTTTCAGCGGACGAACCCTACCCTCCGACGTTTTTTGCAGCATAGGGTGGTGCGATGGCTGAGGTTTGGTTAGCTCAGATGGATGATTTGTTCGATACTCTGAAGTATGCTCCCGAAAGAGACTGAAGCTGGCGGTGTTGCAGCTGAGAGACAATGCACAGCACTGGTGGAGAGGTACTTCTCGTATCCTTCAAGATAGTGGGGCTGTGATCACCTGGGAGAGCTTCTATGAGGCGTTCAGACAGGAGTATACCCCGGATTCCTTTTATAACAGCCGAGAGCGGGAGTTTGACAACTTGAAGCAGGGTAGTATGCGAGTGGCTGAGTATGCCCGACAGTTTTCTGCGCTTTTGGTTTATGTGCCACACATTGCCAACCAGGAGAGGACGAAGAGGAACAAATTTTTTAAGGGCTTGAGGCCTGATCTGTACCTGATGGTTTTGTCTGGGTCACCTGAGACCTATATTGATGCAGTGAACCGAGCGGTGGACATTGAGGATAGTTTGATGTAGGTTGAGGCTCCGATTCAGCCGATTACTGGATGCACCTATCAGCCTGTTCAGGATGTGTCGCAATCTTTCTATTCTCCTCAGGGGTCGCAGCAGCAGCAGTCGAATCACCAAAGGTTTCGACCTCGAGGGAAACAGTTCAAGAAGAAGGCGGATTTTATTTCCTCTGGTTCTGCGAGTTCTGGTTCTGGCAGTGGTTCTTGCAGCGGTTCTAGTGGCATGTCTTGTGGATAGTGCGGAGGAAGGCATCAGACTTCGCAGTGTCGTGGAGTTCAGGGGTCCTGCCGTAACTGTGGACAGCCAGGACACTTTGTTAGAGTGTGTCCTTTGTTGAGGGGTCAGTCTTCAGTTCCTTCGCAGCAGGGTTCAGCTGGTGGTTCTTCCCAGAGACCGCAGTTTCCTGCCCCTACCTAGCGATATGGATTCCAACCCCGTGAGCCTTCTAGGTTTGGAGCACCTTCGAGACCTCCATTCCAAATTCCGCAGCAGGTTCAGGCGAACGTTTTGACGAGAGAGAAGGCTGAGGAGGCGCCTGGTATGATGATCGCAGGTACATGCTTTATCATTGATTATCCTGCGAGAGTTCTATTTGACACTGGTGCATCACACTCTTTTATTTCTGAGTTGTTTTTATATGAGCATGGGTTGAGTTCTTCCCCATTGTGTGATGTTGTTTCCGTGTCTACCCCTGCTGGTGTGAGTCTGTGGTCTCGTGAAGTGGTATTGGATTGTGTGCTTCGATTTGATGAGCACATTTTGGTGTCCAATCTGATTGTTTTGGGAATCAGAGATTTTGATTGCATCTTGGGAATGGATGTTTTATCTAGCTATAAGGCTACGGTCGATTGTTTTCATGGTGTGGTTAGATTTCGCCCTGATTCGGGGGAGAAGTGGGAGTTCTACGGTGCTGATTCACGCTCGAAGTGTCCACTGGTGTCCACCATGGAGATGTTTAGCTTACTATCGCTGGATAACGCGGGATTTATTATTTACGCGCTTGACGTTTCCCAAGAGCCCCGATTGGAGTTGAGCGACATTCCGATCATCCGAGAGATTCCCGATGTGTTCTCGGATGAGATTCCTGGATTCCCTCCTCGACGTGAGATCGATTTTAGCATCGAATTGGTGCCCGGTACCGCCCCGATTTCTAGAGCTCCTTCCGGTTGGCACCAGCAGAGTTGAAAGAGCTGAAGGATCAGTTGAGAGATCTCTTGGAGAAAGGCTTCATCCGACCGAGTATGTCTCCTTGGGGAGCTCCGATTCTTTTCGTGAAGAAGAAGGATGGGTCTATGAGGATGTGCGTGGATTTCCGGTATTTGAATAAAGCAACGGTGAAGAACAATTATCCTTTGCCTAGGATTGATGACTTGTTCGATCAGTTGCAGGGATCGGTCGTTTACTCGAAGATTGCTCTGCTTATCACCAGTTGCGGATTAGAGATGCTGACGTTGCGAAGACAGCTTTTCGGACTCGAAATGGGCATTGTGAGTTTCTGGTCATGCCGTTTGGGTTGACGAATGCTCCAGCTGTTTTCATGTATTTGATGAATCGCGTCTTCAGCGAGTACATCGATCGGTTCGTGATCGTCTTCATAGATGACATCCTAGTGTATTCGAGGAGCTTGAGAGAGCATAAGGAGCACCTGAGATTGGTGTTGCAGAGATTGAGAGACTCGCAGTTGTACGCCAAGTTCAGCAAGTGTGAATTTTGGCTTGATCGGATTATCTTTTTGGGTCACGTGATTTCAGCGCAAGGGATTTCGGTAGATCCGAGCAAGGTCGAAGCAGTTCTTAACTGGGAGAGACCTAGGAATGTTTCCGAGATTCGCAGCTGCTTGGGATTGGCTGGCTATTACAGGCATTTTATCGAGAAGTTCTCTTCGATAGCCAGGCCATTGACTCAATTGACTCAGAAGGATAGAAAGTTTGTTTGGACTGACAAGTGCGAGTTCAGTTTCATACGTTGAAGGAGAAGTTGACTACTGCTCCTGTTTTGACTCTACCGTCTGGATCCAGAGGATTTGTTGTGTGCTCAGATGCTTCTCTCAATGGTTTGGGGTGTGTTCTGATGCAGAACGGGTACGTGATTGCCTATGCGTCTCGACAATTGAAGCCTCACGAGACGAGGTACCCTGTTCATGATTTGGAGTTGGCCGCGATAGTGTTTGCCTTGAAGATTTGGTGACATTATCTGTATGGTGAAGAATTTGTGGTGTACACCGACCACAAGAGCCTGAAATATATCTTCACGTAGTCTGATCTGAATGTGAGGCAACGACGTTGGATGGAATTGCTCAAAGACTTTAAATGTGAGATTCAGTATCAGCCTGGGCGGATGAACTCTGTTGCCGATGCCTTGAGTAGGAAGACCCAGCCTGTGATGCTTTCGTCTTTGAGTAACTCAAAAGTCTGTGAGCAGTTGAGTACTTCTGGTTGGTGATTCCAGCCGGGTGATCAGTACTTCATGGTTTCTTCGATTCAGGTAGAACCGCAGATTGTGAATAACATCAGAGAGGCGCAGAGGACTGATCCATATGTTCATGAGTTAAAGATTAAAGCCCGAAGTGGTCAGTCTGAGGGTTTCTCTGTTACCTCTGATGTATGTCTGAGATTTCGAGGAAGATTGATGGTTCCAAACTTGATCGATTTGAAAGAGACCATTCTGAACGAAGCGCATTGCAGTCGATTCAGTGTGCATCCAGGCGAGAGGAAGATGTACCAAGCCTTGAAGTCTCACTACTGGTGGGAAGGCATGAAGAGCGACAGCTCTGATTTTGTTGCTAGATGTTTGAATTGCCAGCAGGTCAAGGCTGAGAGAATGAGACCTGGAGGATTGCTGCAAAGTTTAGAGGTGCCCCAATGGAATTGGGAGCACATCGCCATGGATTTTGTGACTCATATACCTCGATCGAGTAGGGGATGCAATGCGATTTGGGTGGTGATTGACAGACTTTCGAAGTCAGACCATTTCATTCCCTATGACGTGAGGTGTTCGATGAAGAAAATGGTGAAGCTGTGTATCGACCATGTGGTTAGATTGCATGGAGTTCCTGTTTCGATATTGTCTGACAGAGATCCAAGGTTCACTTCTCGTTTTTGGAAGAGTCTGCAAGCAGCGATGGATTCGAGATTGGCTATGAGTACAGCCTATCACCCACAGACAGATGGTCAGTATGAGCGGACTATCCAGACTCTAGAGGATATGCTGCGAGCAGTTGTGATGGATTTCAGTGGTGGCTGGCAGGATTCTTTGTCGTTGGTTGAGTTTTCGTATAATAACAGCTACCAGGTGACTATCGGGATGGCTCCATTTGAGGCGTTGTATGGTCGAAAATGCAGATCTCCGATTTGTTGGGAAGAAGTTGGTGAGAGACAGCTTTCTACCCCTGAGTTTGTGCAGCATATGAAAGATCATATTTATTTGATTCGAATTATAATGAAGGCTGCACAAGATAGATTCACCAGCTATGCTAACCGAAGACGTCGACCGTTAGAGTTTGAGGTTGGCGATCGAGTATTTCTCAAAGTTTCTCCTTCAAGAGCGTTATGCGCTTCAGATTTGAAGGCAAATTAGCTCCTAGATTCGTTGGTCCCTTTGAGATTATCGTAGCGTATTGGACAGTTGGCTTATCGATTGATTAGCTCCTAGATTCGTTGGTCCCTTTGAGATTATCGAGCGTATTGGACAGTTGGCTTATCGATTGAGACTTCCTGTTGAGTTGGCAGCGATGCATGATGTCTTTCATGTGTCAATGTTGAGGAAATATGAGCCAGATCCGTCCCATGTATTGAGAACCGACGAAGTTGAGTTGGATTCAGCCTTGAGTTATATAGAATATCCATTCCATATTCTGGATAGGAAGGAAAAGCAGTTGAGAAATAAAGTAGTTCCGTTGGTGATGGTCCAATGGAGCAAGAATGGCAGAGAAGAAGCAACTTGGGAACCGGAAGAGAAGATGCAGCGTGAGTGGCCTCATCTATTTTAGTAGATTGTTGTTTTAGATTTCGGTTTCTGGTTGTGTTTTCCCTAGTTGATATTTGTTGATTACCCAGTTATCTTGAACTCTTGGGTTTGTATCAGATGAATTGCTGTTTTGTATCCTGTTGATGGAATGAATTGATTGAATTTTCCTTGAGTTTACCTTTGATTTCGAGGACGAAATCCCTTAAGGTGGGGAGAATGTGAGGATTGAGAAATTCGAATTTAGAATTTTCAGATTTTGGAATTTCGAATTTTGGTGAAATCTGGTTCCCTGGCGTTTTGAAGTAAAAATGCTGTCGTTCCGTGAAACCCGTTGTTGCGCATTTCAGTTAGTTACTGTATCAAGAGGTGTGATGCGTCGTCGTTTCGATGTGGTAACGCATGGTGATATCTGTTGACATCAAGTTCCTGTAGCGGGTGCAAAACGCCGTCGTTTATATTAGTGGAGGCGACGTCGTTTTGGTTTCGCGCTGTTGTGGGCGTTTAGTTCATCAGTTATGATGATGTAGATTGAGCGACGTCGTTTTGGCTCTGTATGGATCTGTTGTAGCGTAGTGCTTTGATCAGATTTGCTGACGCGTCCGGAGCGATGTCGTTTTGATTAGCACTCGTTGTGTTGCGTTGCGATTGCTGCCGTGAGCTTCGCACTGTTGAAGAATCTGTTATCAGTAATTGTACTGTTTGGTCGGTGGACATTTCTTCATCAGCTACGTACTGTTCCCGTTTCTATCGGTAGCTACGGGTTATTTTAGGGGATTGGTCGTTGTTTAGTGCATGCGTTTAGAAGTTGTGGAATCTGTTTCTGTCGGTGGTTATTTTATCAGATTTCTTGCGTGTATATTAGAAGCTTTGGCCTTCGATCATTTTATCAGATTCCATACTTAGAGAAATTTCTCCCGATTGTCGACCTTTGTCTCTAACCATGGAACACTGTTCACCCGAACATTTCTTCCCTAGATTTCTGTCGATTCCAGCCTTTGTTTTCGACGGTTTGGGTGGCGCTGAACTCCCTGAGGCTTTTTTTTCCTATTGTTACCCATTAGAGACTGTCGAACGACTTGTGGAATAGAGCGTGAAGCTGCTGGTGTGCGAATATTTCTGGAGAAATCTGGCAGAGTGTTCTTTAGGTGTTGTGGGCTTTTGGGTAAGTGATTCCTTGCCAAGTTTAAGCCTCGTTTAAGAGTTGAGAAGTACTCTGTAGGATTCGGTAGTTAAATTATGCTACTAGACCTTAGAAACTTAGATGTTGAGTTCGAATTTAACTGATTGTTAGATACCTGGTACAGATTCGAATTCCAGAGAGTCTCTACCATGATTGCCGTAGTAGGAGAAAGCTGACTTGCTTAAATTGGTTGTGCCGTGCCTTATGAATCTGTTGAGGTAGAAATCAGTTGTTGAAGGTACGAATTGGAGCAACTCTGGACAGCTTTGATGCATGAGCATGCGTATATTTCAGGCTGTGAAATCTGGTCGCTGTTTGATGATTGTAATTGCGTGAGCAGACTATGTTTTGTTGATTGATTTATGTTCTGTTTCGCATATTGTGATTTGTATGCATCGAGCATTGATTTATGAGTGACATCCATACATACATCTTGAGCCTGATTTACAGATTGATTGATGACCTGATTGAAAGCCACGTTGTGACTGACCGACTGATGAGTCGTGCCTGAAAAGTCCAACACTGTCATCGGAGTGGTGACTATCGGATTCAAGTGTCTACCACCGAGCTGTGATGGGCTGATGGGCTCTGAAGATCACGGACCGATGATTTCCCCGGTTGATACACCGTGCAGGTGTAGAGGCTGATTGAGATGATTTGCCAATTGATACACTGGTCTAGCTATCCGATCCTTGATAGCCCTCATGCATTTCATAGCAGTGATTTATAGCATGTTGCATGATTACCTGTTTTGATGGCTCTTCGTACTGAGGCTTGACCTCGTATTTCTTTTCCTACTTTTGTGTTGTTTGGGTCTGTCTTACCCATTTGCAGTATCTTCAGGTAACCAAGCTGGACAGAGTGGAGCGCCAGTTGGTCGATCCCCGTTTCCTTGAGTCCCAGTTTACTTTTTCTATGTATTTAACCGGGGGATGCCCCGTGTTCTTATGTATTGGGGATCTGTATTTGAACTGATATTTGTTGTTACCTGTATTGTATGAGTTTGAGTCAACTCGTATTTTGATTATTGATATTTGAATGTATGTTTTGAGTTCAGGCCCATATTATTTCGAAAAATTTTTAAGCCCGATTTTACGCTTACGTGATTATGTGCTTAATTGTGCTGTAATCTTATGTGATTAGCACGGGGCCTGACAGTTTATGTGACACAAAGAATCCAATAAGCAATCTGTGTGCGTGTGTCACTACCTGTGAGCTGGTTTGACAGAAGAACTCTGTTTCTGTTCTTTGAAAGCTTGTAAGTTCGTTAATGAAGTTGCAGCTCGTAATTGGTTCATTTCGTAACCTTTCACAGCCGATCTGCTCTTCTATTTATACCCTTTGGAAACAACAATAATAAATGTTACCAATAGACACTTCGAATGTATCCAAATTGAAATTTCTATGGCATAAATGCTTTAACGTTGTTCGTACATCACCATTAAATGCATTTTCCTTTTTAGCAACTCTGCCCCGTCTTCAGTTTGAACAAAATCTCTGCATATCTGAAGTTATCTTAAAGTAGTTCCAACGACTACCAATCAATTGCAGAAAGGTCAAATGTATCACATTAATCTGTCGTAGCATCAAACATTCTGAAATCCATTTTGCTAAGTTGTCCTTACATAGCTAGTTTCCCCATCTGGTCGCTGTTCGTTGAACTGCTTTTCTAATCTGATTCTTATGTTAATCGGATTTAATATGCGCTGAACTAATCTGCTCTTGTATTTTCTCTGTACTGATTCAGACAACAGTCTTTGTACAATCATAGCTGTAACCCGATAATGGCTGTAGAACAATCATGATGCGAGCTGGTTTATCCAACCAGCTGGTCTGTTGCACCACTTTACGTTTCGAATCGTTCTATCAACTGTTCCAAAATCACTGTTTTATCTGCTCTACTTGACTGATGTGGTTTCACTCTGTTTTTATTCTTTCGAGCTTGAGTTTCTTGAACTGGCTTGTCCTTAACCAGCTGATCATCTCTAACCACTTGATTGAATTAACTTAGCTGGTTTGTCCTTAACCAGCGTAACTGAATACTTAGCTGGTTTGTCCTTGACCATATTACCTTTGCTCTACGTCCAACGCTGTAAGCCTCGTCCAGAACTTGTGCCTTTGAGCTGATTAATATCTTTTATTTTTCTTCACCAAAACTTCTGAAATTAACTCTAAAAATTTCCCCCTTTTTGGTGATAAAAAAACTTGCGCATAAAAATAGATTTTATTTACTGTTAAACGATTTTTTAAAAACTCAGGTGTACATCACAAGACACAAAGAACAGAAAGAACTAAGCCCGCCATCGGTCTCTTTTTTAATTTTTGGCCCGTCCATTTACTCGGCCCTTCCTCATTTTTGGCATCACCAATTTCTTTGAGGTGATTAACCAATTTTGCCAGCTGTAATTTGACAAAATCTTGATCACTGGAAATTTGCATCTGATGCTCGGTGAATTGATGAACTAGACTAGTTTCCAACAATGTCTAGGAAGAAGCAACTTTGGCGACCACCGTATCAATCTTTTCATAAAATGCGCTCCTGTAGACACTAAAGTCGTGCTTCGTGAATGTCTAAATATTCAACAATTCCTCAACTTTAGAATCCAAAAATACGACTTTTGAATCCATGTATTGTACCTTTGAATCCAGTGAAACTACGACTTTTTCTACCTCCTTGAGCTTAATACCAGCAACAAGATTTTCTTGGGGACTAGAAACAATGACTTGTTGCGGACCAGCTTGGGTAGAACCTTCTTCGTGAGCTGGGGAGTTAGTCTCTTCTCTATTGTCAGTAATACAACCAGCTGTAATTACGAGCACTGGGACACAGACTCTCCGTGTTATTCGCATCTGAAATGGTATTGGGACACAATCTATTCTCACTATCCTCATATTGGATGGAAAAGACCCAGAAGTTTCGAACCATGACTTGAACTTGAGTGGGAGGAACCAGCTTGAGCTCGTCGCTCAACCTCCGGCTCTGCATCCAGATCTGGTTCATTTTGAGAATTATGCTCATCGCACTAAGCCTGATCCTCTGAATAATTCACAACTTCAGTCCCTTCCACATTCTCAATTGTCCTGACAATCTCTTCCACCTGCTCTGCCTGCTGAGCTGATTGCTTTGCTGCTGCTTGCTCCTGTTCTTCTTGAGTTGAAAACTCAAGAGCAAGAACCTTTGGCTGTGGTGGCTGAGCTGGATTGGCCCTGTCAATAGAAATTTGCATGCCTCAGACCATGTGATCTGTGGAAGATCCTCATTAGCAGCATCTCCTGCGATTGAGGCTTCCGGAGGCAGAAGAGGTAGACCAGCAAGCGTTCACAGAGACCTGTGCTGCTTCACAATTTCTTTGAGTTCTCGACTTAGGAACCGGATACACATGTAATCATAATTAACAGAGGGCTCAGCTAGCTTAAAATTTTCACGGTGCTCATTTACCCGCTTCTGCACCTCCATCTGATATAGCTTGTACAAAACTAGAGACCTTTGATCAAACAGTTCAGATACGTGCTCTGTCTCAGCCAAAAACAGAAATCGTTCTTCAATATTGGTCAAACTCTCAAATGATGATACATTATTGAGTATTACAGCAGTGCGGAAATGTACCCATTCGTCATAATCGGTCATTTTACTGGATACATCTTCCCACACGGTTTTGAGCACTAACTGAAAGTGCTCCTCCACTGGGTTAGGTCGGGCAAAAGCTTCCAGCATACCTTTGCCCTTTGCTGCTGGGTCGATCTTGGGCAGAAAGTGCGTCCCCCAGTTGATCCCCCTAATCTCCTCGGGAGCAAAGATCCCCTTACCAGCAAAATTAAAAGACCGCTGAGCTATTTTGCTCAGGTCCAGACCTCACCACAATATCACCCACGTTAGTAGCAGCTACCTTCTCTGTCTGGTTACTACAATCCATCTGGTCTACCTGTTCAACAATGGTGGATGCAGCATTATCAACCCGTCCCTCATTATTTGGAGTTGTATCCACATGGGATTCTGGACCACCAGCAGTAGACTCATCATCAGCTTGTGTTTCCACCACTGGAGTTGTCTCCATGTTGGCTTCTGGAGCCCCAGCAGTGTTGGAGATAGCCTCTTCCTCAACTGGAATATCCGGAATGGGACCAGGTTGGGACTCAGCTTGATGATTAGCAGTAGGCTTCACCTTCCATGTTCTCTTGGTCCGGAGCTTTTTCGTGATTAGCACCGACATAGTAGACTCTGAGTCAGATGACTCAACAACCAAATTTTGCTTCGGGGAAGCACCACCTTTCTTCAGCCTAGCCAGCAGGCACGAATTCCCGTCTGATCTGGTCTCAGACGTGGACCTCGCTGGATCAGCTTGGCTCCTAGACTCCACTGGCTTGCTCACAACCACTTTCTGCTTCTTTACTGCTGGAACAACTTTTTCTGTCTTCTTTTTCTTCTTTTCAACCATTGTTCCACTTATTTTTCCACAGTCTTGGTCATCTGCGACTGTCCACCCTCTGTTCTACTGGCTGTATCCTCAGTCTGCTTGCTTGACTAACCAGCTGGAACTACATTCAGATTCTTCTTTATGTAGGTGTGAAAAAACTTTTTGTTCAAAACCTTTTGCGGGTGCAACTTCACCAACTCTCCAAGGTCTAATTTTACCATATTTTGCAGCAGAACACTCACTTGCACCGCAAAACCTTGTGACTGCTTGGTAGGCATGTTCACCATCTCAACCAAAGTCTGAAATAGAACCTGTGCCAGTTGACTTTCAACAAGCACTGATGGCTACCATCATATCAAACTTCTTGCTTGTAACCACTTCAAAGAGCCTGCTTTGGCACAAAGTGCCTTTGCAACTATGTCATGCAACAAGTGATATTCAATTTTCATCTCTTTCTTTTTATTAGGTGACCTGAATGGTGCATCAATACCCAAAAACTTTAGTCGCATTTATATCACGGTCTTGGATGGAATATCAAGGAAACCAAACAGCCCTTCAGTAGGTAGAACAAAAGATTCGGCAAAGACATCCTTCGTCAGTGTGTTTCCTATTGGCGACGAAATTCACATTTATTCCTGCAATAACTTTCGCATTGGTTAAGAACTCAACCACAGAAACCTCATAAACTGAACTGGATGCCTCCAGAAACCCCTTAAGCCCTGCGTCCTCCAGGGACTAAAACATTTTGGCCATTACAGTGTGCTTCATGGTGAGCACAGACTCAAAATCAACCTGCATGGCATTGACGAAGAAAGAAGCAGCCATTTCGATGATTAAAGGGTTAGAAGGAAAAGAGATTGCTATGGATTGAAGAAAATGCTGGAGATTGCTTGCTAAACTGTTCGAATGCGTGAAAATTTGAAAGCATACTGTAAAAAGTAAAGTGAAACTGTTTATGAACGAGGAGAGAGAAGGGTTTTAGGTGGACACGTATCATCATCATATTAAATGACATTTGAAATTATGAATAGATGACCGTCCGAATTTAAAAGAATTTGAAAGGGGAAAACTAATCTCAATCGTTCAATTAATATACCAGAAAGGAAGCAATTAATCCAAACACCGTGATAACATCTCGCTATACATGCCCCAAGATGTACCATATCAGCACGATGCTGACCAGCTAGGAAGCAAACAGAGGACTTTTGTGTTGTCTATTTGAATTATATTGTTCCCCCTGAACATGTGCATGCAAAACACAAATGACATATCCAAGAGACCTAAAATGTTTCAAAGTAAGAAAACTTAGCGTCCGATAGAGGCTTGGTGAAGATATTAGCTACTTGTTGATCGATTGGCACATGCTCCACTCGAACGTATTTATTCAGCACATGATCTCTAATGAAGTGATGAAGTATGTCGATGTTTGGTCCTGGAGTGCAGTACGGGGTTCTGAGAGATCATGATTGCACTTGTGTTGTCGCAGAAGTTGGGTGCTTACTGTGCATCAATGCCATAGTCTTGGAGCTGTTGTTGAATCCATAGTAATTGAGCGCAACAGCTTCCAGCTACGAGGTACTCTGCCTCAGCTGTGAATGTGGCCATCGATGTCTGTTTCTTGATGAACCAAGATATTAGTCTATCACCCAAAAATTGAAAAGTTCCACTTGTGCTACGCCGATCAATTTTACAACCTACGTAATATACATCACTCTAAAAAATCAAATTGAAACTTGAGTCTTTGGGATACCAAAGACCCACGTTTTGCGTGCCTTTAAGTATTTCAAAATGCGTTTAACAGCAATGTAATGTGACTGTTTTGGATCAGCTTGGAACATTGCACGCATAAAAACTGAGAACATCATGTCCGGTCTGCTTGCAATTAGGTACAATAAAGATCCAATCATCCCACGATACATTGTTACTCAACGACAGTTCCAGCTTCATCTTTATCAAGTTTGATTGAAGCACTCATCGGAGTGGCTGCTGACGAACAATTTTCAATCCCAAGCTTCTTGAGATGTTCTTTGGTATATTTAGCTTGATTGATGAAGATCTCATCCTCAAGCTGCTTTACTTGTAAGCTTAGGAAGAATGTTAGCTCCCCAATCATGCTCATCTCGAAATTTTCCTGCATAATATTGGAAAATTTGTCGCAAAGCATGGGATTAGTTGATCCAAAGATGATATCATCAACATAAATCTGTACTAACAAAACGTGATCATTTTTAACAAATTTAAATAATGTCTTGTCAACAGATCCAATAACAAAATCATGATCTATCAAGAATTTGACAGTGTATCATACCAAGCTCTGGGAGCTTGTTCCAAACCATACAAAGCTTTATCAAGCTTATGCAAATATTCTGATCTAGTATGGTCTACGAAGCCATGAGGTTGTGTAACATATACTTCCTCATTCAGAATTCCATTCAAGAATGCACTTTTGACATCCATTTGATAAAATTTAAAGTTTTTGAATGTGGCATATGCAAGAAATATACGAATGACTTCTAGTCTTGCTATAGGTTCAAAGGATTCGTCGAAGTCTATGCCTACTTCTTGCCTATAACCTTGAGCCACTAACCTAGCCATGTTTCGAACTACATTGCCATTTTCATCGAGTTTATTCATAAAGACCCATTCTGTGCCTATGATGTTTTGATCAGTAGGTTTAGGAACTAGATGTCATACTTTGCTACGTTCGAATTGACTAAGTTCGTCTTGCATGGCTTCTATCCAGTTCGGGTCCACTAAGGCCTCTTCTACCTTCTTAGGTTCAATATGCGAAATGAATGCAAAATTGAAATATTCGATTATCATCCGTCCTCGTGTCCTAATGGGTGCAATTGGGTTATCGATTACTAGCTCAGGTGGATGATTTTTATTCCACCGAAGACCTGGTCTATATTAGGTTGATGCATCTTGTTCCCCTTGCGTGCCTGCTGGATCATCTGGAATATCATTTTTTTGGATTAGCACTTGTTATGTTAGGCTCATCAGCTTGGGCTAGTTCTCCACCAGCTTGATTGCAATCTGGACCAGTTTGCGCAACATCTCGAATATCTGCATTTGTAAATGGCATATCCAGAGTGTGCTGGTCATCAACATGACATCTGTTTTATGCCTTGTCGTCACTCGATTCATCCAGATTATTAGATTCCAGTCGAGTGCACAAATCATTAAGCTTTGAAGCTGATGTTGATCTAAAGCTGGTTTCATCAAACACCATATGCGCCGATTCTTCAACAGTTTGTGTCTTTTTGTTGAAGACTCGATAGGCTCTGCTAAAAGCTGAGTATCCCAGAAAGGTACCTGCATCAGATTTGACATCAAAAGCTCTTATTTTTTTACCGTTAATATGGATAAAACATCTGCATCCAAACATCTTGAAGTAAGAAATACCAGGTTTCTTGAAATTCCAGATCTCATATGGTGTAACCCCATGTCGCTTATTTATCATCGATCTGTTTTGAGTATAGCAAGCTGTATTGACTGCTTCTGCCCTAAATTTATTTGAAATACCGGAATAAGCAATCATAGTTGTGGCAGCTTCTTTTAAATTTTGATTTCGACAGTCAGCTAACCCGTTTTGCTAAGATGTTCTAGATGCGCTCAACTCATGTTTGATTCCAATGTCATCCAGATAGGATTAAATTTTAAAATTTAGAAACTCTATTCTTTGGTCACTCCTAATTCGGTTGAAATTACAAGATTGCTCATTTTGTAAACGTTTAAAAATCTTGATCAGCTGGTGGGCAGTTTGATCCTTGGATATTAAAAACAACACCCAAGTAAATTTGGAAAAATCGTCAACGATGACAATGGTGTATTTCATTTCCCCTAAGCTGGTTACGCGTATTGGACCAAAGAGATCCATATGTAAAAGATCCAGCTTACGTGTTTTGTTACTGCCTCCAGTTTTGAAGGTAGATAAATGCTTTCCATCTGACAGGCAGAGCAAACCTTGTCTTTTAAATATTTTATCTTGGGCAAGCCGTCAACTAGCTCAAGCTTACTTAGAGTGGAAATTGTTTTGAAATTTAGATGATTCATCCGCTGATGCCATAGCCAGCTCTTAGAAGAGTCATCTACTATGAAAGTTTTTTCTGTATGCGGTTGATCTGACCAATCAACTTTGTAGGTGTTCCCAGAGCGATAACCTACCAGTACGGTCAGACCTTCCGAATTCAGAACAATGCATGTGTGCTTTTGAAATTTAACTGAATAGTTACCGTCGTACAACTGACTGATACTTATCAAGTTGTAGCACAAGTTCGCGACAAGGAGAACGTTGTTGACAGTAAAATTACCATGGGTAAGCTTACCCTTACCCACGGTGTTACCTTTTGAATTATCATCGAAGGTGATCTTGGGTCTGTTGCATGATTGGATATCTTTTAGCACCTTGGCATCACCAGTCATATGCCTTGCACATCCGCTGTTCAGATACCACGTTGATTGCTCCAGTTTGGAAGGCTCCGTTTCCTGCGATCACAAACAGTGCAAAATTTTGTACCCTTTGGTCTATTTGGGTACATGTTTTATTAGACATTTTGGGACCCGCACTTGGATAATCTTAACTCATTTACCAGTGTGTGGATGTTGGATATGTTTCTACAGATCAGATTATAAGTTTTGATTAACACAAAATCTGTTAATATCTTACTAACGGTTTATATGACTTGTGTAGTGCACTTGATTAAGAAGGAAGGAAGATATCCAAACTGGAACAGTAAGGGTATGCCTAAGCTGGTTTGGTTTGAGATATATACGCTGGAATAGTAAGGGGATGCCCGAGATGGTGCAGCAGAAATCTTCCAGAGTGCAGGGAACACCAAGCTGGTCTACCACTTTGATGTAGGAGCAGTTCTAGAGCAGTTTAGAGACCAAGCAAAGAGAAGATTTGGTGAAGTGCAGAACTGTTCAATAGAAGATCAAGTGCAGTGTTCAAGTGCCGACACATAGACAAGCACAGTGATCAAGTGCAGGTTGGATCACTAGGCGAAAACTATGATCGGTTCATCATAGGGATCTCACTCCGTGGGAAGACTGAATTAGAACTGATCATTATATCCCAAAGAAGTTGGGATATAATCACTAGTGATGCAGTTCTACGTGGAGAACTGGCTCAATCAACCAGTGAAAGAAAGGTGTTCTTGTCGATTATTTGGATGAGATGTCTGAACGGACCAAGAGAACAAGCAAGCACACAGTGGCTCTAGACGAGAAGAATAGATCCTCGGTGGTAAACCAGATCAGGGAAGAGAAAACCTGATCAAGGATCCCAGCAGCTGGATGCTCACGATGGGGAAGCAGAAGGCTGCTTTAGTGAAAGAAGCAATCAGCTGGGAAGGAAACCAGCTGAGAAACCAGCTCAGAGAAGCGACCTTCTGTGTATGTTGAACAAGCTGGCTCGAAGCAGCTCAAGAGCAGGAAAGAACAGAACAAGAGCAGCTCAAGAGCAGATAAGAAGAGTTGAAGAAGCAACCAGCTCGGAGAAAAGACCAGCTCAGCACAAACCAGAAAGGAGATAAGCTAGCTCAGCACAAACCAGAAAGGAGATAAGCTGGTAAATTGGATAAGGACAAACCAGTTCGGATAGCATGACATATGCTATCAAATCTACGAGCAAAGCGATTTGAATACAAGACTATACGAAGATTGCTTTTCAGTATTCAAATCGATGCTTGTATTGTCTTCTCAAAATACAGTGCTCACGTGTTTAAAGTGAAGAAAAGCCTGCAACGCATTAAAAGTAAAAGGACGGAAAGTACAACAGTGTCAGAAGACTTTCAACGGCTACAACTTTGTGTACAATGGATTAAACTCTGTGTCAGGCTATAAATCACAAGAGCAGATCACAAGAGACAAAGAGATAGAGGCTCACACAACAGAAGAAGAGCACAAAGAAAAGAGCGAAGTGTTGTGCAAATCAGAAATGGAAAACACCAGAACGCACAACACAATCTCTGGGAAGACATTGGTAAGACTAGCTCGGGCAGGAGCACTTCCAAGTTTGTGAGATTTTATCGTTGAGAGATTGAGCGAACACTGTAATCTCACACACGATTCACTCATATATTCAAGAGTTTAGCAAAACAGAAAAATGAGTGAATCATAATAAAAAATGTCCGGACCGATGCTTATAAACACAGATAAAACACGCAAAACACGGAAGCTTAAAAAAGTGGCTAATAATTTTTCTTTTTGCCTGACCGTAGAATACATCATTCAACATAGACATATACTCAAAATATGATTTTTGGATTAAAACCCACAACATAATACGCCAACTAAAACAAATATATATATATATATATATATATATACATTCCTCCAAATAAATCTAATCAATATACACAACTACACAGGGCATTCCCTGGCAATGACTCGATATAGCATATATATACATAACTGGGAACCCACACCTGGGACTGCAACAGCTGCCTCACTCACGGACCAACTGAACTACCTGAAAAAGGTCTGCAATGGCCAACACACGACCAAAGCTGTCCCAAGGGAAAACAAACGAGGTTAAACCTCAGTACGAAGAGCAATATCACATACAGCTAACAAATAAATCATGAAACGTAATGCATCATGCAATGCATGCAGGAAGACCAAGGAATCATTGGGGTTAAAAGAACCATGCAACAGCTGGAGATACAATGCTCGCAGGAACGCTCGACAGCTGTGAATACAAATATCACAGGAACAACTTAATAGCCGGAGTTAACAAGGCTCGCAGAACAACTACACGGCTTGAGGTACAAACAATAGTGGCCACAGAGCATGTGAGTGCGTGGTATCTATCCACTCGTCTCAACACGCAGTACCAGAAGCAAGAACAGCTCAACCTGCTGATGCCCAAAGCTCATGAGAGCGTGGTAGCTATACACTCGTCTCATAGCGGCAAACCACCCGACAGCAGGGAGAAGAGGAGCATGGTAGTAGCCGCTCGTCCTCAATAAACCAACGACAAGCTTCCTGATACTAGCAGGTCATCAACAGGAAAGGCCACATAGATAACAAGAAAGCTCACAGTAGGGAACGACTAGCTGAGATATAACGAGGAAGGAGTTCAACAATAAACTACTAGCATGCGGGTAACAAGGGAGGAGCCTATCAATATGCCATGTGTGTATGTCATACTCACAGAATAGATGCAACATACAATAACAAAAGAGAAACAGCACAGCAGCTGAAAATAGCATGCATCGCTAACAACGCGGCTACACAGCTCACGCATAAAGCTCTTGCAGCTTAGCACATAACAACATAGGCACAACATGTAGAGCAGAACAGCTTAGAAAGACCATGCGTCATCAAACTTAGCACACAACTCCCCGCTACGAGGCCTACGGCCACCACAAGCTGATAGCACACACGAAGAATAGCTACTACAGCTAAAAATTACATAGCTCAGGCAACAACAGGCCTAGTAGGGTTCGGTAGATTACCTCGACATAGCACGCACATAAACGAGCTATTGGCACAGCTCACACAGCCACACTATGTACTCATACATAACACCAAAGCTGTAACAATAAGCTCAGACTCGTACCTTCGGCAGATCTTGGCCAATACCTCAGCACAGCTCACGGCTGGAAGCGGGACGAACCCACTGCTATGTTCAAGCCACGACCAATAACTTTAGGGTCAGCAGCTCACGGCTAGACCAGAAGGGAAGTTCTAACCTGCCAAGATATCTAAGGATTCCGCAATGCCTAAGCTTACACACTCACGGCCAACGGCCTAACAACCCAGAACAACTACGGATACAACAGAGCCCTATTAAGCTCAAAGGTAAATGCTAGAAACATAAACCAATGCTAGCAAAACACCGTTACCTGAACCGAAGCTCAACACGGTCGGAAATTACGACACACAGCTTATGATAATCTCCTCAGTCCGGCCTCCTCCGGACTCCAAACTGGTATGGTAACGTCGGCCTTGAAGAGGGGTTTCCAACCGCTGTAACCTTGCTCCAAACGGGCTAGCCAAACTCCGGTGATCCGGAACTTACTATGTCGGCGAACAGTAATTAGGGCTAGGGAAATATCAATGGGAGCTTCCTGGAGACGCTAAGGAATGTGTAGTCTAAATATAACAAAGTATGGGTCAAAGAGGGCTATTTATACACACGCTCAACATATCATGGCTACAGTGATCCCAGCTCAACCCTCGCACGCTATGCTGCTTACGAACCAACAAGCTTACAACTCCAGGACATATTACAGCTACAGTGGTATCAGATCATCTCAGATCTCCCCACTGTACTCAGCCTATGCAAAACAGCTTGCGTCCAAATCTCAAAGCTGACACCATCTTACACACACAGCTCAGGTAGTTTCCACTAACAGCTTGCGCACACCAACAGATCACGCTCACAGCTCAGCACGCAAATGCTACCAGCTCTCGCATACAACAGCTCGCGTCCCAACAGATCACGCTCCTAGCAGATAACAGCTGCCGCGATACCATATCACGCGTGCACAGCAGCACAGGTTCTCAACAGATTACGCCTGCGGCAGCTCACAACTACTATAGCAGTAACAGATTACAGACCAGACCAGTTTACGCACTGGTCAGCTCACGCGTACTGGACAGCTCTATGCAAAGTTGGAACTCTCAACAGCTCTCGTCCAGTATGCTAACTACGACCAGCTCTTTCCCTAAGCTAAAAACCCCCATATCACTGGTCTACACAGTACACTACTACCAGCTTACATCTAAGCTGCCATCTCTAATCCTTGCAGCACAACACTCGCGATGTTAATACCCATCATAGTGCACCCAAAAATACTCCTAAGCTAACATCAGTTTAGGCTCAGACAACCAAGTCCCCAAGTTTCTCGCTGCTAAGATGTTATCTCCAAACATCATGCGACTGTCAACACAGGTCGCAACACCCAGAACAGCTTGTGCTACCACAGCTCAGCTTACGTCGACCAGCTCAGTTCGTGTACATCCACAATAGCTCACGGCCCTCAGGACAGCGCTTATTGTTCAGATCAGGATGTTCTCAATAGCTTACGACACCCAAAGTTGTTCGCTGAACTCTCAGATCACCGTGCATCTCTGGAACAGCTTGCAATTCCAAATAAGCTCACGCTCGCTGCTCCCTGCTATACGGTACTCTTAAGTTGCTAACAACTCACAACAGCAGCAGCTTAGTTAACATATCCGGCACAGAATTCCCTACCAGCTTGCACCCGAGCTGGTCCAGCTCGCGCCCTAGCTGGTCTTTTGCAACCCTAAGCAGTTTCTTCTACCAGCTCAACACTAAGACCAGCTTGCATCTCTGAGGCCAGCACAAAGCATCAACATAACTTACATCGGTGCTGGTATAAGCTGAAATCCGAAACAGCTCCTCCTATCAGATTAGCACCAACTCTTGAACTAGCTCGGATACGAGCTGTTCCATTTCATCAGATGCTCCCTAAGCTGATCTGTACCGATTAGTTATCCACTAATCCCAAATTATTAGCTACTAATCATCCTCGCTAGTTACTGGCCTCACATTTATCCCCACCTTAGGAGATTTCGTCCTCGAAATCAAAAGCAACAGTCTGTCAAAACAATAACATGGCACAGACTTGAATCATCAGCAACCGTCAGCACATTGTGGAGGACTCAGCACTCGCCACTACCCAAGAACCGTTTTCACTACAGGGATGTCCTCACTGCACCAAAACCAAAGATAAGATCTTTTCCTTCCTTCTTCATAGTTCCACAGTTCAGAAATAATGTATCGCCCGCTTGGGTTGTATTTACCTCAAACTGGGTGGATATCCCAGCACTGTCAACCTCGATGCTGACATTTTATTTAACATCCACTAGCTTCTCTTTCCTATCCGGAGAACTCACTGGACCATCATAGCATCTTAGGGTCTATTAAATTTCACTCCATCAGACCCTCAATACAAAAGAAGGATCCGGCTCAAGTTTTTCCTCTGCTGGAACACACGAATAGTCATCACATAATTAACCACAACACATCCGGTATCCGTAACATCACACTAGAGATCCAATCTACTCCTCACTTGCACTGACTGATGAGTTTCGGAGATAGCTTACCCTATACTCGCAAGCTCAACAACGACTGGAAGGAAAAACTTGCCAAAAGCACACAGTCTGCAAGGAAAAACTCCAAAGATCCACACTTTATAAATACAAACTAGCTTGGTTATCTCACTCAACCTTCGTTCGGGATCTAATCAAATCCTCTTGGTCCTTCACCTGCTGAATAAATATGGTAAGGACCATAGATTTTCTTCAACTTCAAGCAGCCAACAAGGAGATCTGCACCTCACTCCGTGCAAAATCTCAATGGGTGTCATCCCAAATACCTCTTCATAGCTAAAGCATCACGAAAACTCTATCAAGACAAGGAAAAATCCAGTCAACCTCCATCGAAAACCATCACTACTACTCGCAACACGCCTGCCAAAATCTGTATGATTCGCTCAGATTAGTCATCTTTCTCAAAGAATACGTGTCATGCCACCCGAGACAGTGGTCAAGCATACTATAAGCTGACTCCAGCACAGCTTGGCTTACTTGGCTGCACAGTCAACTCGGACCAGTACGATTAAAAACCAACGAGAGCTCTAAGCTACCACTCAGCCCAAAACGTCCAGCTCGACACGAAGCTTAAAGCTCAACTCCACACGAACCACAACCAAGAACCATTTCGCTTCGCTGCGCCACTCTAATCACAAGAGCCTAAGGTCAGATCATGATACACATCCAAATATCCCATCCGGGCTAATGCATCTTATTTTGAATCCAAAGTCTCTCTCGTTGCATAGATCAGCTCACACCAGTGCTTAGAGGGATATATCTTGGCACCAACTCCAAGATGAAGCGATTGCTCGTGCTCCAAAAGACCCAGGAACCTCTGTAAGGGCTTCAAGGGCTATAGAACAACATGGGAAACCACTAACACCTACTCCTCAATCTAGCCAAACTATCCGGTACTATCTGGGACAAACAACTCATCCCGACTGGAGTACCAACAGACACAACATCACACGAGCAAGGTGGGGATCAAATCCACCCACGCTCAGTAAACCAAGCAGAAACACCCGCATGTGATGTTCTCGTAACAAAACTCACTCAGGAAAATCTAGAACAAAGCAAAGTCCTGCTATAACTCCTACGGTACATCGCTAGCTAACTCTCGTATGCAACACGATCACTTGAGCAGGCTGGAGTCCCGAGTGCTGAGATTGAGAAGGTTGTCTGAATCTAAACGCGTCCAAAAGCTTATAACCCGATCGCTGGGGACTGAGAAGGGGAAAATATAGCATCTACGAAGAACCTCCAGAAGGCATTGCTGTGACATTGTAGAACGTTGTACCCTTGCAGGACACGCCCACAAAAGTGTCCAGTCTGTCCACATGGATGTCAAGCGCCTAACGCACGTCAACTGCGACACTCTGATCACAAAATACTATCCTCGCCGTCTATCTTTCGATCCATAGACTCTGCAAAGGATTAAAGGGAAGCTGGTACACCAATGGTTGAAAGTCATCTCTCAAGCTTTTCAGAAATCTATTCTGCTGCTTCCTCACACATCCATCAACGCGAGGAACATAGGCGAGAACATAAAAGAATTGTCACGAACACGTGGTCACCTTCAAATCTCCATTTACTAAGTAATCACACTCACGCTCCTTGCTGTTGTAGGACAACTCAGGGATGTACTTCTGAAGGAAGGCAGCACGAAAACTCTCTCTCCCAAAGCTGCTGCACTCATCTCTGCCTTTGCTGGAGGGACATCACACCACCAGCGCTGTGCAAACTCTCTCACCTGGAACGTCGCCAAATTCTGCTGGGTCCCATCCTCATGACGCACACGGTCAAACAAACCCATCATGTGATCAATCCATCCCTTGACCCTCTTTAATTAAAGAGGATGATTAGTGTCAGGCCTCGTGCTCTACTCAGAGTTAAACCACGCAACAATAGTGGAAGCATACAAAAAGAGGCTTAAAATTTAAAATACACAATACTCAAAGTAATCCCAGCATTTTATAAACACTCAATACAACAGTACATCATTTAAACAATTACAATACCAGTACTACAACCAATACACAATCCCACAAGCACAGGGCATCCCCCGGCTGATAGTACTAGTACATATATGCTATACGCTAACTGGGACACTCTAACCACCTCCTGGGGCACCTCCCGCTGGGTCAAAGCCACGACCAGCAGAGAAACCTGGGAAACCTGAAAACACACACAGGAAACAAACACCAGCCCTAGAGGGATCTCGGGGTCAAACCCCAGTACGGAGAGCAGCAATAAACAGCATAAGAAAAACACAGATAAATATGCAAATGCTATGCAAGGGATCAAGGCTACAACCGAAAGCAGGGAGCCAAAGGATCTCAACAACAGCTCAACAGCAAGATCTGATCAAAGGAAAGACAATCAGTTCGTGATCACGGGTATACTGAGCACATGGGAGCTACCAACTCATCTCCAGTACACCATACCAGATGCTAACAACCAGCTCCACCTGTTGTTACTCACTCATGAGATGTGGGAGCTACCCACTCCGCTCATAGTATCTAACAAACCCAGCAGGGAGAATGAGGTACAGGGTTACCCGCTCAGCCTCCAAGGTATACGGGAACTACCCGCTCGTCCTTGAACACAACATCCTGGTACTCGCAATTCAACAAAATAGACATAGCTAGCAAAACAGGGCTCGACAACAATATGCGTGTATGCAATGCAACAGCTGATATTATAACATAGGCACAAGTAATAACAGCACAGAGCACACACACAGCGAAGCATATAATCCATGCGCAATCCTAAGCTATAAACAAGCTCACTTCCGTACCTCTATTCTCTGGGCAACATTACTACAACGAATATTGCCACAATGACGCAGATCCACCACCTGCACATAGGCACAAGTAATAACAGCACAGAGCACACACACAGCGAAGCATATAATCCATGCGCAATCCTAAGCTATAAACAAGCTCACTTCCGTACCTCTATTCTCTGGGCAACAATTACTACAAGAATATTGCCACAATGACGCAGATCCACCACCTGCTCAACGGAAACACAACAACTGCTCAAAGACCGAAACATAGAAAACAGCAACAGCCGGGAGCTACACTCAACCAGCGCTATCCTACCTCCTCAAACATCACAGAAAGCTCTAACAAGATTAAAGGCAGGAACTGAACTTACCCCAAAAAGCTAGGAGCGAAATCCAACGCTTATGATAACCGACTACACAAGGGAGATGTCTTCAAACACCTCACCAGATTCAAGCAAACGTTCGAAAACAAAATCCAAACGAAGCGTCTCAGCAATAGGAGTCCAACGCTACCACTCTCTCCCTCGTCGGAGCTGTCTACCGTCGAGAATCGAAGAAGATAAGGTTCAGTGAACAGTAGCTAGGGTATCGCGATAGAATTTGGCAATCGGGAAAATATTCTAAGTATGGAAACTGGATACTCAACTCGAAGACCAAGTCCTCTAATATAAGTCAAAGCTGCTCACAGCAGAAGAAACAGTATCCACCACACTTGAGCTATCGCAACTGTATTCCCGCTTGCAAAACATATCTTGCAACAGATCTCTCACTAAGCCAAAACAGAGATCACTACTAACTCAAACGACGTCGCAAAGAACTACTTTCTCAACTGGACACGTCACCCGCTACTCACTGCTGAACACTAACAAACATCTGTTAGCAACGCTACAAGAGATCTCTCTCACAGTTGACGCTAACGCAACTCACAGCTGAGTCTTCTTCGTTAATCCAAAGCTCTGTCATTCCAACTAACCCAAACAACGACATAGAACTACTCACTGCTGAAACACGCTAGCACGCTCTCTACTGCTCAGCGACTGTTGATCTCGCTACGACTGCTGAATACAACCACTACTGCTGACGTCACCACTACTGAGCACCAACATTCAGCGATAACTTGCACTTACTACTGAACAGCTTCCGCGCCAACTCAAAGCTGTTCTAGAACTGTTCCAAGGCTGAAACCAAAACCCGATAGCTTCTCTAAGGACAACAACTCAAAGCTGATCTCGATCAAACCCGATTAATTAACTCAATTAATCTTATCAACTTTTCGGGTCTCACAATTAGTGGATAATCATTTCGGATTAGTGGATAACTAATCGGTACAGATCAGCTTAGGGAGCATCTGATGAGATGGAACAGCTCGTATCCAAGCTGGTTCTAGAGTTGGTGCTAAGCTGATAGGAGGAGATATTTCGGATTTCAACCTAGACCAGCACCGATGTAAGTTAGGTTGATGCTTTGTTCTGGCCTCAGAGATGCAAGCTGGTCTTAATGTTGAGCTGGTAGAATAAACTTCTTAGGGTTGCAGTATACCAGCTAGGGCACGAGCTGGACCAGCTCAGGTTCAAACTGGTAGAGAATTCTGTGCCGGATATGTTAACTAAGCTGCTGCTGTTGTGAGTTGTTAGCAACTTAAGAGTACCGTATAGCAGGGAGCAGCGAGCGTGAGCTTATTTGGAACTGTGAACTGTTCCTTAGATGCGCGGTGATCTGGGAGTTAAACGAACAGCTTTGGGTGTTGTAAGCTATTGAGAACATTTTGAGCTGAACAGTAAGTGCTGGACCGAGGGCCGTGAGCTATTGTGGATGTACATGAACTGAGGTGGTCGACGTAAGCTGAGATGTGGAGCGCAAGCTGTTCTGTGTGCTGCGACCTGTGTTGATTGTCGCAAGCTTTTTGGAGATAGCAGCTTAGTAGCGAGAAACTTGGGGACTTGGCTGTCTGATCCTAAACTATTGTTAGCTTAGTAGTATCTTTAGGTGTACTATGATGGGTATTAACATCGCGAGTGCTGTGCCGCATGGATTAGAGATTGCATATTAGATGTTAGCTGGTAGTAGTGTACTGTGTAGACCAGTGCTATGGGGGCTTTCAGCTTAGGGAAAGAGCTGCGTAGTTAGCAGACTGGGTGAGAGCTGTTGAGAGTTCTAGCTTTGGAGAGAGCTTTCCAGTACGCGTGAGCTGACCAGTGCGTAAACTGGTCTGGGCTGTAATATGTTACTGCTATAGTAGCTGTGAGCTGTCGCAGGCGTAATCTATTGAGAACCCGTGCTGTTGTGCATGCATGATCTGGTATCGCGGTATGTTAGGACCGAAGGATCAGATCTCACCATTGCAATAAAATAAACAACATAATCTAAGGGAGGGGACAGAGATCTGATCCAATAAAATAAATAGACAACGAGCACTGCTATTAAATAAAAATTTTGCACTGCTATAAATAGGTGCAATACCTCAGGTTCTTGAACATAAAACAGAGCACCGGAGACAGATCTGGTATGAAATAATAACATGCGGAAAACACCAAACTGAATCCTAATTTTAAAACGATGCAAACAGATTTTTGTTTAACTGTGCGTGTGTGTGACAGTTGATATGCGATGCTAAATTAAAGTGCTTATGCAAAAAGCTTAAATAAATGGACCAGCTATTTGTTTATGGAAGTTCGGATATAAAAATCCTACGTCTCCCCTTCTTCCTTTTCAGGAAGGTTCCACTAGAAGAATTTGCTCCGCAGACCCAATCATCGAGCCTCGCTCCAGGTGAACTCCTAGACTTTACACCAGCCCTCGGCTGTGTCACTCACTTGTTTTACGCCTATGTGAGAAAGGCTACAAACACAGAGTTTAACGTCTTCGTGCTTGGACGGGATCTGATTTTGTATTTTGGTTTTGAGATTCATTCACTATACAATATCGCTCAACTCTCAAGAATGTGAATGAATCTCTGTGTGAGATATACAGTGTAAGAACAACTCTCGAAATAATAAATCTCACACACTCGGGAAATGCTTCTACAAAAGCTTATTAGAACTCAGCAGTCGATGCTCGTAGTAAGATCCTCTCTAATGGTGGTCGACTGCTTCGTTCCTCTATTTTTATTCCCTCTGTTTTTGCACTGTGCTTCAATTAATATTCCAAAATCACCGTCTTCAACAAATCTCTTTGTATATAAAGCTTCTCTATGGCAGTTAGACAGTAGATTCAAATCCCTTCTGCGCTTGTCAAGGCCAATTTGTCAAGTGGTATCAGATCGGGTTGTTCTTGAACGAGCACTGATTTTAAAACGCATGTTCTATTTTTTAAATGCTTTACTGCTTTTGAAAAGCTTATTTTATGAATATAGGGAGAGGAATGATTTATGAACTACTGTTGTTCTTTTGTCGAGCTGACATGGAATGTGCGAGTTCCGTGTGGATGCCAAGATTCTATTTCGGTTGAGCTGATTTCAGCTTATGGGATGAAATAGGAGAAATGAAATAAAAGCTGGTAGATCTGTTATCGCTTTCTTTTCAGATCTGAATAATTTAGGTGATTCAGCAGCACATGTTCTTATTTGAAACAAATTTTATTTAGATGCTCTGATATTTCGTTTC
>KQ987933.1:269741-288875 GCA_001598015.1 Dorcoceras hygrometricum
CCACCTTCCACCGAGTTGCTCCCGACGTCGCGCAAACAACAGCCACGGGCAGCCCTCCGTCGCAAAACCATGCGCTGGACACAGGCCAGCGGTCGCGCGCCATGCGCGGCAAGCGCGCAGGCGTCGCACGCGCTCATTAGCGCGGCGATGATGAGGAGGCACCGCCAAGCGCGGCGGCACCGTAGCCGATGCAACGTCGATTTTGTTTTGTTTCGATTCTGAAAATTGAAAGTTAGATACAATAAGGCAGCAATTGTATTGAAGGATCCGAGCCATAGCTCTGATACCACTGTTGGGGAACCGTGGCTGATCCGGATCCCGTCTCCCGGCGAGGCAGTGGAAGAACAAAATTAGGCCGGGAAACGTTCAATACAATTCAATAATAACATAATATGAACCATTCATAGGGTGTTTCTCGGGGTGTTACCTTGCTGGAGACTTGCGCCTGGCTCCAACAAGAATCACAGGGAGACTGGCTCTTCACGGTAGGCAGCGGTAGATTACGTCTAATCAGGTCCACGACCGGAAACGAGACTCCTTCATCAGCCTACACTAGAAGTTCTGACGAGATCGGCACGGACGGAAACTCAAAGTCGGCCGGAACAAATTCCGGCGTGGGAGGCGGCGGCGGCGTGGTGGCCGACGACGGCGGCGGCTAGTGAGGAGAGGAGGGAGGTGGCCGAGAATTAGGAGCTAGGGTTAGGGTTGTATTAGTTGTAATAATGAGTTATGAAGCCCTAGTCTACCTTAAGTAGATTAGTGATGGACTTGGACCGGCTCAACGGGCCTGGGTCCAAATGACGATATCCATCACTGCGACTTCATTACAACTCCGATCGTCGATCAGATCGGACCGATCGACTCAGTTTCAAAAACTGAATATTATGATCTGAAAAACCATTTTTCAGAACCACAGTGCAAAATGACCGTTTTGCCCCTCAACAGCGGAAATCACGATTTGACCCATGTTGACTTGGAAGTCGTACATACAAAATTCTCATCCTATGCTCAACACATTGAGCTCAGTTTCCGTGCAGGAATCTCGAATCCAGTACTTGTGTGACATCAATGGTTCAGGGATACAGCTAGCCGTGGGCCCACAACCATTGTGGCTCCGGAATCACAATTTCGGACTTGCCCATCGGATCATGGTAAGAGAGTCTAGCAACATCGCCCCATGATCCCCTAGGTATCACTGATAGTGCCTGCAAGAACCAGTTGGTCGTGGTTAGCGTACAGTACGGTCTTTTCAATCCATATATCCCGATCAGATCAACGACCATTGGTAAATCGAGAGTCGTTATAGATCCGATAGCTATGCATACATCTTGGAGATCGAATAGTGACATCGCGAGTGTAACTAGGTAAACCCATTTACCTAAAACACTTCTAGTACTCTGGCCAGAGATTTATACACTATTATCCCCTCAGATAGCATAGGATATCCACGCATGTCTGCGAGCGGTGAATCCTCGACAACGAAGCATCGACTCCTACATGCATCGGGGTCTCACCCAATCCCGCCGCCTAATGACCCCAAGTGAGTCGGCAAAAGAGTCAAAGTGAGACGCCTATCATGTAGAGTCTCAATGACGTTTCGAGTCGTGAGGACTAATCAGTACAACCAAGACCTCGGACTTATCCACTCGACAAATGGTAACCACTTGGAAAGTCCGAACGAGGGTAGTTCGATAGATCACCAGGTCACTATGTATCTGCATGCTCAGAACATCACAATGTTCCCTACCAATGAAACATGGTACTTCGCATCGCAGATACTAGTATCGAGCTCGGGCGGCCTTATCCTCATTTTGACGGCCCAATCGACTAGGAACATGTTCAGAATACACAGTGACTATTAGATGTCTTTCATGATAGCCGTCATACCCACTATCACATCTAACATACACTATAGTGCATTCTAGGTCTTTACTCAACGCAATTGTTAATCATCATACAACACAATGAAAGTAAAGAATGCCATAAACAAATGCGAATATCATATATAAAGATTGTCATATACAAGAGTCTATAAACCCACATGCCACAAGTTGGCTAGTTGGGAATATACTCTAACACCACTGACAAAGCCCTTGCCAGGACCGTTGTTTGAAAAACATCACGAAACAATGGATCACATCTAACATACACTATAGTGCATTCTAGGTCTTTACTCAACGCAATTGTTAATCATCATACAACACAATGAAAGTAAAGAATGCCATAAACAAATGCGAATATCATATATAAAGATTGTCATATACAAGAGTCTATAAACCCACATGCCACAAGTTGGCTAGTTGGGAATATACTCTAACACCACTGACAAAGCCCTTGCCAGGACCGTTGTTTGAAAAACATCACGAAACAATGAGACTGCGTCTGATGAGTAGTTGGCTATAGGGCAAGTGGGAGATTGTTAGAGTAGATGCCCAACTAGACAACTTGTGGCGTGTGCGTTTTATTGACTCTTGTACATGACAATATTTATTTATGAAATTTGCATTTATTTATGGCATTATTTATCTTCATTATGATTATAATGTTAACAATTGTGTTGGATAAAGACCTAGAATGCACCATAGTGTATGTTAGATGTTATAGTGGATATGATGGCTATCATGAAACACATCTAATAGTCACTGTGTATTCTGAATTCGTTCCTAGTCGATTGGGCCGTCAAAATGAGGATAAGGCCACCCGAGCTTGAGACTAGCATCTGCGATGTGAAGTACCATGTTTCATTGGTAGGGAACATTTTGATGTTCTGAGCATGCAGATGGATAGTGACCTGGTGATCTATCGAACTACCCTCGTTCGGACTTTCCAAGTGGTTACCGTTTGTCGAGTGGATAAGTCCGAGGTCTTGGTTGTACTGATTAGTCCTCACTACTCGAAACGTCATTGAGACTCTACATGATAGGCACCTCACTTTTACCCGTTTGCCGACTCATTTGGGGTCATTAGGCGGCGGGATTGGGTGAGGTCCCGATGCATGTAGGAGTCGATGCTTCGTTGTCGAGGATTCACCGCTCGCTTTCATGCGTGGATATCCTATGCTATCTGAGTAGACAATAGTGTATGAATCTCTAGCCAGAGTACTAGATGTGTTTTAGGTAAATGGGTTTGCCTAGTAACACTCGCGATGTCACTATTCGATCTCCAAGATGTATGCATAATCATCGGATCTTTAGCGACTCTCGATTTACCAATGGTCGTTGATCTGATCGAGATATATGTGTTGAAAGGACCGTACTGTATGCTAACCACGACCAACTGGTTCTTGCAGGCACTATCAGTGATACCTAGGGGATCATGGGGTGATGTTGCTAGGCGCTTTACCATGATCCGATGGGCAAGTCCGAAATTGTGATTTCGGAGTCACAATGGTTGTGGGCCCACAGCTAGCTGTATCCCTGAACCATTGAGGGTCACACATGTACTGGATTCACGATTCCCGCACGAAAACTGAGCTCAATGTGTTGAGCATAGGACGAGGATTTTGGGGAGTGCGACTTCCTAAAAGTCAACAGGGGTCAACCGAATTTTCATATGGACCTGGGCTTGACCCAAGTCCAATGGGCCGGTTCAAGCCCATCATAGGTCTATATGTTGATATGACCTAGGGCTTTAATCAAAACACTAGACCACAACCCTAGACCAAAAATCGGCCGCCCCTCCTCTCCCAAACCTCACGCCGCCTTCGGCCACCTCCAAGCACCGCCGCCGCCGCCACACCGCCGCCCGCCGCCGGTGACTTCGTGATCGGACTTGTTTCGATCAGCGTGACAAGGAGAATCCGTTCGTGCTAAAATCCATCAGATCTTCTAGTGCAGACTGACGGAGGAATCGCGTTTCTGGTCATGGACCTGATTAGACGATCTACCGCCGCCTACATTTCAAGAGCCAGAATTCCCTGTGAATCTGGTTGGAGCCAGGCGCCTAGACGTCAGCAAGGTAACAATCAATAAACATCCTATGAATGGTTTATTGATTAGTTTTAATGTATTGAACGTATCTTGGGGCAAAATTTTAACTTCCGCTGCGCCCCCGGGAAATGGGATCCGGATCCGCCATTGTCGCCAACAGTGGTATCAGAGTCAAGGCTCGGATCCTTCAATACATTTTATGCCTGAATTGTACCGAATTTCAGGTTTCAGAATCGAAAGAAACAAAAAAAAACGTTCGGAAACGACGGGAATTCGCCGGAGAAACTCACGGTGAACAGTACTAGGGTTCGAAGAACAGAGGTCGACAACCAAGATAATATTTCGCTAAGTATGGGATCTGGTGCTTGAAATCGAAGACCAAGTCTTCCTTAAATACACGCGTAAAAGCTGGTTAAAATCATCCACCAACAAAACCAGTCGACGCACGCTACAAAATACAACCAGCAGATGCAAAGAAACCAACTGCTGAATTATCAAACAACGCTAATCAAAATGGTGTCGCAACGACTTAACAAAATGACGTCGCACCACTTACGTCATCAAATCTGCCACCAGCTGGTCGCCTAAAACCATAGACTGGTTCTCAAATCCAAAAGCTGGATTGTATAACACTCAGAAGCTGATACCAGACGTTGAATCAAAATGCTGTGTTCCAACTTAATAAAACAGCGTCGCATAGCTGACGTTATTAAATCCGGTCGATCACCCTTGAGCACTACCAGCCGCAAGCTACAAGAAACCAGACGCAAGCTACAGTAGAGTTGACCATCGTTGACATCTACTCTCAGCTGGACAACCAGACGCGACCACTCCTCACAGCTGGTACCAGGCGCAACCACCAAAACAGCGTCGCACCAACTTATCAAAACGCTACCGTTTTGCCCTCAACAAACGAGTTAAAGCAGCAGCTGGATACAAACATGCTACCAGCTTTCACTTAACACAACGCATCCAGATTTCACTAAAACCACGGCGTTTAGGAATCTTGCGCTACCAAAACACGCTACGACTGGATTTCACCAAATCGACCAGCTCTCACCACGAAACCAGCTTTCACCCAACAAAATCTCAAAAATACGAAAACTTCCAGAAATGCTCTAAATGTGAAATCTGACCCGAAAATGCCAACCAAACTCTCAAACAGAAATCTGAACCACCAGAATTCTCTAAAAACCGATTAATTACAACAAATTAATCTTAATTACATTTCAGGTCTCACATTTCTCCCCCACTTAAAAGGATTTCGTCCTCGAAATCAAACAACAATCTGGAAATACAACTACACAGCAAGATACACAACAGAACTCTTCCTAACACAAGCCAAGGGTTCAAGATTACTGAGAAAACAATTAACAACAACTAGGGAATAAATACAACCAAAAGCTACAAACTACTGGAATTTAGCTCAAAAGCTACTCAAACAGATGCGGCCACTCGCGCTGCATCTTTTCTTCCAGCTCCCAAGTAGCCTCTTCCCTTCCATGTTTGATCCACTGCACCATTACCAACGGAATGGTCTTATTTCTCAGTTGTTTCTCTTTTCTGCCAAGGATCTGCAAGTGATATTCCTGATAGTTCAACTACTGATCTAGCTCAACTTCGTCGGTTCCAAGGACATGAGACGGATCTGGCTCGTACTTCCTCAACATGGAAACATGAAAGACTTCATGAAGAGAAGACAACTCTGACGGCAAAAATAGCCGATACGCTAAAGGGCCAATCCTCTCAACAATCTCATACGGTCCGACGTAATGAGGGGCTAACTTTCCCTTGCGTCCAAAGCGCATCACACTACGAAACGGAGAAACTTTGAGAAATACACGATCACCAACCTGAAACTCAAGAGGTCGACGCCTCTTATTCGCATAACTCGCTTGGCGATCCTGGGCAGATTTCATCCGCTGTCTAATAAGATCCACATGATCTTTCATTTGCTGCACAAATTCAGGGGCGGATAGCTGCTTCTCCCCCACTTCTTCCCAACATACCGGCGACCTGCACTTTCTACCATATAAAGCCTCAAACGGGACCATGCCAATCGTCACCTGATAGCTGTTATTGTAGGAAAACTCTACTAAAGACAACGCGTCTTGCCAGCTACCTCCGAAATCCAACACAACATCTCGTAACATATCCTCCAACGTCTGGATAGTTCTCTCAGATTGGCCATCTATCTGAGGGTGATACACTGTGCTCATTGCCAATCTGGTACCCAAAGATGTTTGCAAACTCTTCCAAAACCTGGAAATAAACCGCGGATCGGTCAGAAACAATCGAAACAGGCACACCGTGCAGTCTAACAACAAAATCGACGTACAGCTTCGCCATCTTCTTCAACGAGAAGGTCATCCCATAGGGAATAAAATGTGCAGACTTCGATAGTCGGTCTACAACCACCCAAATATCATCGCATCCTCTGCTGGAACGAGGCAGATGCATCACAAAATCCATAGCTATGTGCTCCCATTTCCATTGGGGCACTTCCAAACTCTGTAACAGACCATCAGGTCTCATACTTTCGGCCTTTACCATCTGACAGTTCAAACAACGAGCGACAAAACCAGAAACATCGCTCTTTAGGCCAGCCCACCAAAAGTGCGGCTTCAAAGCATGGTACATCTTCCGTGCACAGGATGAACACTATTTCTGCTACAATGCGCTTCCCGAAGGATCTCCTCCTTCAAATCAATCAAATTGGGCACAGCCAATCTTCCCCGGAAACGCAAAGAACCATCGGAAGAGACAGAATATTCCTCAAGTTCTCCAGCCATGACCTTTAACTTCAACTCTTGGATAGACGGATCAGTCCTCTGAGCTGCTCGAATGGTAGAAACAATCTGTGGCTCCACTTGGAACGATGAAACCACAACGCAATCCTCAGCCGGGTAGAATCTCCAACCCGTAGTGTTAAGATGCTCCTGATCCTTAGAGATGTACAATGACTCAAGCATCTCACTAGCCTTCCTGCTCAAAGCATCAGCAACTACGTTCGACTTCCCAGGCTGGTACATGATCTCACAATCAAAGTCCTTTAGCAGCTCCATCCACCGACGCTGTCTCATGTTCGAATCGGGCTGCGAAAACAAATACTGCAAACTTTTGTGGTCGGAGTACACCACAAACTGCTCGCCATACAGGTAGTGACGCCAGATCCTCAACGCAAAGACCACCGCTGCTAACTCCAAATCATGGACTGGGTAACGAGTCTCGTGCGGTTTCAACTGTCGCGAGGCATACGGAATGACTCGACCAATCTGCATCAAAACACAACCCAATCCATTTAGCGAAGCGTCAGAGCAAACAATGAATCCACCTGTTCCGGAAGGCAGAGCCAACACAGGCGCAGTAGTCAGTTTCTCTTTAAGCAGTTGAAAAGCATTCTCACACTGCTCAGTCCAAACAAAACGCTTGTGCTTCTGAGTCAATTGAGTCATCGGCTTTGCTATACTAGAGAATCCCTCAATGAAGCGATGATAATAGCCAGCAAGACCCAAGAAAATACGAAGCTCGGGAACATTCCTGGGACGCTCCCAGTTCAGAACAACATCAACCTTACTGGAATCCACCAAAATACCCTCGGTTGAAATCACATGACCCAAGAATACGACGCGATCCAACCAGAACTCACACTTGGAAAACTTTGCATACAACTGCTGGTCTCTCAGCGTGTGAAGGACAATACGCAAATGCTCCTTGTGCTCCAAATGAGTTTTCGAATAGACTAAGATTTCGTCGATGAACACGATCACAAACTGATCGATAAACTCGCGGAAAACTCGGTTCATCAAATCCATAAAGACTGTAGGGGCATTAGTTAATCGAAACGGCATCACCAGAAACTCGAAATTCCCGTACCTGGTACAAAAAGCAGTCTTCGCGACATCTTGTTCTCTCACTCTCAGCTGATGGTACCCTGAACGAAGATCAATCTTTGAATACACCGCAGAACCTTGCAACTGATCAAACAGATCATCGATTCTCAGCAACGGGTACTTGTTCTTGATAGTGGCTTTATTCAGTTGACGAAAATCAATGCACATCCGCATTGAGACATCCTTCTTCTTCAAAAATAAGATGGGCGCTCCCCATGGCGACATACTAGGTCGGATAAAACCTTTCTCCAGCAAATCATCTAACTGCACCTTGAGTTCTCTCAACTCCGTAGGCGCCAGACGATAAGGAGCACGTGAAATCGGAGCTGTTCCCGGCACCAGCTCTATATTGAAGTCAATCTCTCGCCTCGGAGGAAAACCAGAAATCTCCTCCGGAAACACATCCGGGAAATGTCGCACCACGGGAACAACACTGAGCTGAACACGGGAAGAAGAAGACGCATCCAACGCGTAGATCATAAAGCCAGCATTCCCCAAAGACAACAAGCTAAACATCTCCATAGCTGAGATCAACGGGATCTTCGATCTAGAATCCTGGCCGTAGAAGTCCCACTTCTCGCCAGAAGAAAGGCTGAGACGATTGTCCGAACCGCGACGGACCAGGCTGCTGAAACGGCCTAAACTGAGTCTCACCTAATCGGGGCTGTTGAAACTGAGGGGAACGACCCCTAGACTGACCTCCTCGACCCTGAGGCTGGGCCGCGGTCTGCTGTGATCCAGCTGACGGACACACTCTAGCAAAATTCCCGTACTGACCACAAAGGTTGCAGGAACCCTGCCCACCAACACACTGCATAGACGGATGCTTTCCACCGCAAAAACCGCAAAAATCAGCCCGAGGACCACTGCTACTCGTGCTGCCCGAACCAGAAGAGCCAGAACCCGACTTCTTCTTGAACTGCTGACCGCGGGGTCGAAACCTCTGACGGCCAGACTGCTGAGCTACCTGCTGCTGCTGCTGTTGGGGCTGACTTGGAGGATTGTGAAGACTGTGCTCCCTGAATAGCAGGACGACTAACCTGCGCTACCTGCTGTCTACGAGCACGACGACTCTGCAAACCCTCCTCAATATCAATAGCAGTATCAACTGCTTCAGCATAGCTCTTGGGTTTGCTGGTCAACACCATCTGATACAACTCTTCGTTCAAGCCCTCAACAAATCTAGTCCGCTTGGCCCTCTCTCGGTCAGAAACATGGGGAACGTACGCCAGCAGAGAAGAAAACTTCCTAGCATACTCCCGAGCAGTCATGGAACCCTGCTCCAGATGGTCGAACTCCCGCTCCCGGGCGTTCACATAAGACTCGTGTACATACTCCTGCCGGAAGGTCTCGCAAAAACTGTCCCAAGAGATCCCAACATCGGTCTCTAACAAGGTACTCGAAGCGCCTCGCCACCAGCGCTCTGCAGCCTTCCTCAGCAAGAGGGTCGCTAAACTCAGCCGAAGATCGACAACGAAGATAATATTTCTCTAAGTATGGGATCTGGTGCTTGAAATCGAAGACCAAGTCTTCCTTAAATACACACGTAAAAGCTGGTTAAAATCATCCACCAACAAAACCAGTCGACGCACGCTACAAAATACAACCAGCAGATGCAAAGAAACCAACTGCTGAATTCTCAAGCAACGCTAATCAAAACGGTGTCGCAACGACTTAACAAAACGATATCGCACCGCTTACGTCATCAAATCTGCCACCAGCTGGTCGCCTAAAACCATCGGCTGGTTCTCAAATCCAAAAGCTGGATTGTATAACACTCAAAAGCTAGTACCAGACGTTGCATCAAAATGCTGCGTTCCAACTTATTAAAACGGTGTCGCATAGCTGACGTCATTAAATCTGGTCGATCACCCTCGCGCACTACCAGTCGCAAGCTACAGGAAACCAGACGTAAGCTACAGTAGAGTTGACCATCGTTGACATCTACTCTCAGCTGGACAACCAGACGCAACCACTCCTCACAGATGGTACCAGGCGCAACCACCAAAATGGCGTCGCATCAACTTATCTAAACGCTACTGTTTTGCCCTCAACAAACGAGATAAAGCAGCAGCTGGGTTCAAACATGCTACCAGCTTTCACTTAACACAACGCATCCAGATTTCACTAAAACAACGACATTCAGGAATCTCGCGCTACCAAAACACGCTACGACTGGATTTCACCAAATCGACCAGCTCTCACCACGAAACCAGCTTTCACCCAACAAAATCTCAAAAATACGAAAACTTCCAGAAATGCTCTAAATGTGAAATCTGACCCGAAAATGCCAACCAAACTCTCAAACAGAAATCTGAACCACCAGAATTCTCTAAAAACCGATTAATTCCAACAAATTAATCTTAATTACATTTCAGGTCTCACATAATCAGCCGGTGGAAATCATCGATCCGTGATCTTAGGTGCGACAATCAGCCAACCATCACAGTTCTGTGGTATTGAGGCACGACAGCTTATTCGGCCACCAACTCGATGATAGCATTGGACCTCTCAGGCGCGACAACTCAGCCGGCCTATCACAACGCTTGCTCAACTCGGGCATCCATGAAATTCAGGCTCAATATGTATGCGTGAATGCCAATCAATATAAATTCACTAACATACATAAATCACGCGCTAACAGAACAGATAATCAAATCACAGTCGGGCAAATCTGTACACGTAAACACTCATCATAGCATTATCAACACACTGGAAATATTCTCATTCTTATGCCAAAGCTATTTACATAAGCTCAAATCCGTACCTCAACTCCCTCAAATACCTCAACAGATCACGCTGAGAACACAGGGATACACGGAACCAGCAACTTACTCAAATCTGCTGCTCCACTAGCCCCTCAAAAACTCAACGGAAGGTGCCTCAAGCTCAAATCTGCCAAGACATCTAATAATCAGCTCACATCAAAGCTCATCCAGCTTATAGTCTTAAGCCTCCTAGCCTAAATCAGCTACCTCAATTCTACAGAGCACTATCCAGCTCTACATCGAAGCTTAGAACGAGAAGAGATCACTTACTCGAAAGCTCTAAAGAACAGAAGAACTATCAGCCAACAATCGCGAAGATATTCGAACTCTGCAACTACTTCGTGCTCCCTCAACACGTCGACTCAGGTCTCCAAACTGGTATAAATCGAAAGATCTTGAAGAGACGAGCTCAGCGCCACCAATATTGCTCCAAACGGCGGCGTAAATCGGCGGCAATCGACGGAGAAATGGTTCGAATGAACAGTAAGGGTTTCGAAGGACAAATATGTCGATAGCTCTCGGGGAAAGAAGATAAGAAATGTCGGGTCTGAAATTCGCTAAGTGTTGGTCAACAATTATATATATCCTCCAGTCACTGCTATAGTGAAAGTCAATCACTCAGATCTGAGCACTCAACCGGCTTTGACTCCAAATATGATTCCTCTCGCTACATCAGAGCTGACTATCACCCAACAACGTTGCGTTAGAGTCCCGCTCAAAACAAACATATCTCACGACAAAGACCCGCTGGCTTTTCCAGATCTGGCTTTTATCAAATGACGTCGCACCAGGGTCCAGCTCTCATCAAATCTGATGCTCGCTAAACAACGCCGCATCACTCATACTCTGCCAACGCCAAATATGATATACACCAAACGACATTGTATCGTTTATACTCAAAACGAAATCGTATCTTCTCCCTCTCAAGGCAACTCACTCAACACACGAGGGATAGATCTGGACACCGAGATCTTACTCAAATCGGAGGCTAACAAACCGGTCTACTCAAAACACAAATCAAACCAATTCTCTCAGCGCCTCTAAATACACTCATGCTGGGTATCCTCAAATCTGAACTCCAGCGATAACCAATATATCAAATCTGACCAGCGCTACGCTCTCGCTTACGCAACGCTACTCACCCGTTATAGTGCTAGGTCAAATCCAAAGATCATATACTCAAATCTGCTCGCGTCCAAAGCTGATATCACAAACAGCTTTGACCATTATTCCTAGGCTGAATACCCGATGAATCATAAGGCATATTTCTCGGATTAAATCCTCACACCAATCAAATCTGCTTGTAATATGCCATTAACTTAAACAAGTAAATTACAGCCCTCACAATCCGTACTGGATCTTCTTTGTAACTCCGATCAGATGGTGAGCTGAATGGGCTTGAAGCTCAATACGTTCAAGGGGCTTGGAACGTACTTCCTAAGAGCTGATACATGAAACACGTTGTGTACAGCAGATAGCTGAGGAGGTATTGCTAACCGATATGCTAACTTCCCCACTCTTTCTAAGATCTCTAAGGGACCAATATGTCTAGGACTCACTACTACAAAAATGTCTTTAAAAACGTGCAATAGACAACGGATTCATATAGAATCATTGTTTTTTAATTTAGAACAACGGTTTTGGTGAAATCTGTTGTTGATGAACGTGTTTTCTACAAAAATGACAACGGTTATTAAAAAACAGATGTATTATGGTATTGTTTTTGGTGCAACGACAACGGTTTTATTAAAGTCGTGGTCATTAAGCTCGTTTTTAAAAAATGATGTCCGGAACAGTTTCGTACAATCCGTTGTTGTTTGAGCATGACATTTATTCTAAAATTGTTGCAAGCTTTCTACGTATTATTTATGTTTCTTCCTTGTTATCCCTCTTTCGATCATTTTTGGATAAAAATACAGTTTAAATATAGCTCAGGAGTTAAGAAGGAAGGGGGGGTTTAATGAACTCCTTCACAAATTTTTCAAAAAACTCTTTTTTAAAACCTTCGGCTGCTTCTAAGCTGAGTTACCAGCTTGGGGTAATCCCGCTATGTTGTTGTTCTCTCGGGTAACAAGAAAATGTGCGGAATGAACCCGATTAAACGGTGAACAAATATATAAACAACGAAAGCTGTAAAGCAGTAAATAGTGCAATAAAGTAAAAGGGACAAGAGTTTGTTTCTTCAAGTTCGGATCTTAAAATCCTACATATCTCCTTCTTCCTTGAACGGGAAGGATTCCACTTGAAGATTTGATTGCAGCAGCTCCTGCTCTAACCCGATACGACAGCCCACAAGATGCAAGAACTCCTAGATATACCATGACAGAAATATATGCGTAATCTGTTCCGAAACGGTAGCTTCTAAGCTGTTTAAGCTTTCACGCTTTCTATTCTCTCTATTTTTGATTTACAATCAAGAATCAATACTACAGAGTAGTTACAACACGAAATGTAAGGCTTTTGAGTGTAGGTTGTAACGAAGATGATGATGAAAAGTGAGATTTGAAACGAAGTGAATTCTACAGTGTAACAGTATGTAGCTTGAGATTGTTTGCTGAATTCTATGTATCAAAGATGTTCATAGTTGATTCAAAAAATAGTCTTTGTTTTTCTGCTTCTGTTCATCGTCATATATATAGATATTTCAATCTCTATCAATTGGCAAATGATATGCTGTACCGGCTAGTTGATATTCTTTCCATCTACGAAGAACTTGCCTTTTCTTCTACCCAATTCACAGGAAAGGTACCGTTAAGTCCAAAGATAGATTTCGGTAATTTATCCAATGAATAAGCTACGATTGATTTAACTTGATCTGATAGAATCACGTCCAAAGTGATATATGTGTGTTCTGAGTTGTTTCTGTAAACATGATCTAAAAGCTTGTAAGCTCTGAGCTGTAAACGTGAAATACTGTAGTCTACTCTTGAGATCTGATCCAAAACTGTTTGAGTTGTTCTCTGTTGAACAGTAACGTTCCGAACAGTCCATAATGTCAACACTGAACTGTGACTTAGCTCTTCAAGCTCTGATCTGAAACATGTAAGCTCTAAACCAAAAGCTGTTCTTGAGCTCTGAGCTGGTCTCTGTGCTGTTATCGCTCTAAGCTGTTTTCTGCGCTTTGTAAGCTGCAAACTGTTCTATGTACGAAGCTCCTATCTAAATCTTCTTTGAGCTGATTCCTACACATAAACACTATTCTGATCTCGAAGAACTGTTCTGAATCACTCTAATCTGCTTTACTTACCCAGAATTGAAGATAGATGCTCTAAGCTGTTCTACTTGTTCTGAACTGAATCGGGACTCTCTAAGCTGATTGTCATGCTCTGAGCTGAAACTGACTTCTCTGAACTGATTTACTTGCTCTAAGCTTAAATCCGATGTTCTGAGCTGTTTAACTTGTTCTGAGCTGAAAACCGACTTTCTGAGTTGTTCGATTTGTTCTAAGCTGATCTTCATTGTCCTGATCTGAATAACTACGTTGTACTCTATTCTGCTTTTTCTGAGCTTAAATTCATCGTCGTAAACAATTTTACATACTGTGAACTGATATCCGTTGTTCTAATATGATCTGCCCACTCTGAGCTGATCAACATGCTCTGAGCTGGTCTGTTACATCTTAAGCTGTTCTGTATCTTACGGCTGTAATTGGTTCGATGTTCGGATCGAAAAACTGGGGTTGTTCGTAAGATCTTCCAGAACTCTAGGCTCTCACACAGCCCAAGTACCAACCCCATAAGTTACGTGCATTTTGAAATTTTAGGAGTTAAAATCAGCACGCGACAGGGAACCGAATCCCGTATATGCAGAACCAGCTTAGCGCTAAACCAGCACAGTGCATGAGACTGGTTCTAGCTGGTAGTTCTTACCAGCTCAATAAAAGAATGTACGATCTGTTTATACAAGTGCTTAAGATGCAGTAGCTTAATGTTCTTGAATTAAAGTGCACCGAGTTACAGATTGAGTAATGAAATAAATCATGTGGAAATAATTCAAACTGAACTCTTATATTCGAAATCTCTTTAAACAATTATAAAAATGATAGGCAAACATTCAATTTGTATGTATGAATGCGGAAAGCAGTAAAGGAAATACGATGAAGTTTGTTTATGGAGGATCGGAGCAAACTCTCCTACATCTCCCATTCTTTCACAATCGGAAGGATTCCACTAGAAGACTTTTATTGCAGCGTCCCTACTCTACAACCCACTCCGACGGTGCCGCAAGAACTCTTAGCCACACCACTGCACACTAAGCCCGCAAGCTGTGTGTATAACATCACTTCTTTACTGCCTCAGTGAGAAAGGCTACACACACTTCTTTAACGTCACAGTGGGAAACACACACTTCTTTAACGTCTCAGTGCAAAAGACAACTAGACTTGTTTAACGTCTCTGTCCAAAGACTACAATTGAGAGATTCAAATTGATTCACTCATTTTTCTATTTTTCTCATCTCTCGAATGTATGAGTGAATCGTGTGTGAGATTTAGAGTGTTAGATCAATCTCACGAATATAAAATCACACACTGGGAAGTGCTCTTGTTCGAATTGGTATTTCATTGTCTTCCCAGGTTGTGCTTCATCTTTTTAGTGCGTTGTAGATTTGCACAGCCTTTCTCTTTATTTTTGTGTGCATATTGAAATCTGTGCTTTGCTACTGATATATAAAGCCTCATCTTCAGATTTGTTCGTTGGACACAAAGTTGTAGCCGTTCTGAAAAGTCTTCTGACGTATTTGTACTTTGTGTCATTTGGCTTTTAATGCGTTGCAGGATTTATTTGACTTGAGCTCTTTTCATCAGTGCTTCTGCAGCCTTTTCTAACTTTGAGCTCTGTTTGATTGTACCTGATGTGGACAGGACAAAACAAATCAGTTTGAACCAATTAAATTGATCTTTGTATGTTTGTGTTCAAACCGCTTTGTTTGTCTGAGTTGGTCTGTCCAGATCTGGTTCATCAGCTGGTGTCTTCCCAGCTGGTTGTTTTCATCTCTGATCTTGTTAAGATTAAATTTATAGGTTTTGGTGATAAAAAAACAAGATAAGAACTAAATCTTAAAAATCAGATATGGAGAGTCAGTTATCATGGTTAACAGTTAAGTATTTTCAGATCCGAAAGATTTGGGAACAGTTGACTCAGATTTCAGTTATCGGGTTGAAGATTTCGAATCAGAGCTTATCAGATTTTAGTACTATTTCAGTTATCGGGTCAAGATTTCAGATTTGAGGGTATTCACATTTGATTCAGAGGCTACGGTAACAGATCCGGTTATGTTTTTTCAGAAAGTACATTTCAGATCCGAGCATATCAGATGAGAACAAATTCAGTTTGAACAGATTTCATTCAGGGTAATTGAGATGTTATCAGAACAGAGGCTATGTTTCAGATTCTTTCAAAAACGAGTATTCAGATCTGGCAGATTCATGATTGTACAAAACGGGACTTACTCGTAAAGATTAAAAGATCTCAGATCCGACAGAGAGCATTACTTTTGTAAAGTACAAAGGGAGATATTTCAGATGTGATGGCTATACGTGTATGGAGATATTTTCTTGTAGCTACTCGCAAAGGGAAAGACAGAGCAGTATTCAAATTTCAATGTTCTAGCAGATGTGAGCTTCGGATGTCTTCAGATATTATCAGTTGACTAATTGAGAGAAATCAACGGTCACGATTTAATCGTATAAAATCCGGTTAGGCAGCTTGAATTAAGGAAACAGGATCAAAGCTATTTTGGATAAAGTCGCACTATACGTAGAGTGATTGATACGATGGCCACCCGCTTTGGCATAAAAGTAAATAAAGCCATGACAAGCGCAGATTACTTCTGCATAGCACTAGTCAAGATATGATGAAGATATGCAAAGGGTTTAGGCAGCTTGAATTAAGGAAACAGGATCAAAGCTATTTTGGATAAAGTCGCACTATACGTAGAGTGATTGATACGATGGCCACCCGCTTTGGCATAAAAGTAAATAAAGCCATGACAAGCGCAGATTACTTCTGCATAGCACTAGTCAAGATATGATGAAGATATGCAAAGGGTTTGAATCTACTGGCTACTTTTATTGACCGTTGAAGTTGAAGAGTATAAATAGTTTAAGATTTCAAATGAAGAAGCTCTCGGTCGTTTTGTTCTCAAATACTATTACGATCTCAAAATTTTTGGGAATATTCAAGTGCTAAATAATACTCTAAGTCCCAGTGTTTAATCTCGAAGAACATTCCTATGTTCTTATTACATTTATCTTCGAGATATCAACAATACTCAAAATGTTGTATTCATTGTATTATTCATATTGAGTCTGTAACAAACGTGCTACGTGAAACCGTTTGAGAATATTTCATTCGATTGTATTACGCAGTGTTATCTGCGTGTAGTTGGAGTTGCTAGGAGTTCACTTGGAGCGAGGCTCAGTGATCGGGTGTATTCAGAGGCTGTGTACATCAAAGTCTTCTAGTGGAACCTTTCCCTAAGGGAAGAAGGGGAGACGTAGGATTTGATATCCGAACTTCCATAAACAAACTCTTGATCCCTGCACTTTTACTTTTTTTGCATCATATTTATTCCTATTAGCTGTTCACTGCTCAATCGGTTTATTTCCGCACAACTTATTGTTAACCGAGTGAATAGCTTTAAACTGAGAGCCTCAGATCTGGTAACTCAGATCTGAGTTAAGCGAGGCGCTTGTAAAATCGTTTTAAAGGTTTCGAAAAATTTAAAAATCCAAGGAGCTCATTCAAGCCCCCCCCCTTTCTAAACTCCTAGGCCTGTTTTCGATTCTAACTGATCCTATCTATTGGTATCAGAGCCTGCGTATCTCAGTTATTGAACAATTTTATCTTTGCGCTTACATTTTTGAAATATGTCGACTTCTCACAACAAAATTCCTATGTTTCCCAAGGAAGATTATGACGACTGGAAGATAAGGATGCAAGCACACTTGGCGGCACAAGATGATGATATGTGGTCCGTCATTACAGATGGTCCCATAAAAATAATGAAAGCCAACACTGCTATAGCCGTATCTGATGGTGCACCGGAGTGGATAAAAAGAAAAGATATGAGTATACTACTGAGGATAAGAAGAAGGCTAACTTGGATAATGTGGCCAGAGATATTCTGTACAAGACACTGGACAAGAACATGTTCAGCAAAATCAAAACCTGTGCTACAGCAAAGGAGATTTGGGAGAAACTGACGCAAATCTGCGAGGGAAATGATGAAACCAAGGAGAACAAATTAACTGTTGCCCAGCAGAAGTACGAGTCCATTAAGATGTGAGAGGGAGAGACAATGGCAGAATTTTATGAACGCTTCAGTGCTGTAGTGATAGAGCTGACAAGTCTGCGCAAGGAATACAGCAACCGAGAGTTGGCGATCAAAGTGATGAGAGCATTGCCCAGGGAGTGGTATGTCAAGATGATGGATCTGGATAACAGATCCAGAATGTATTTTGAATTACACAAAACCTATTTATTGTCTTACTAATGTCTGTACTAAGTGTGCAGATGTTAGCTGGATTTACATCTGAAGAAGCTGAAGCTGATACCGTAGCAGACCAAGGGCTGAAAAGAGTAAATCGCATTTTCGAAGGCCTAAACGAAGGAATTTGGCTAAAAACGGAGGAGCTCATTGCGCAGTAGTGAGTCTTGCTCGTTGGACCGTTTCGGAGGGAATAGCACAGGCCTCATGCGAAAATGTGATCTGGAACAGAATCTATGAAGTCTGCTGGAAGAAATGTCGAAGAAAGAAGATTAACATTAGATGTCTGGAATCAGTAGCGCAAGAGCTGGTATCAGCAATGATGACGTCAGCATATCTACTGGAGAAAGCTGTGAGCAGCAAAGATGACGTCAGCATTGCTGATTGAAAGAAATCGAGAAATCAGCTGATGGATTTGAAGCGAAGAGAAATCTGGATTCAGCAATGATGACGTCAGCATGTCTACTGGAAGTAGCTACGAGCAGAAACGATGACGTCAGCATTGCTGTTTGAAAGAAATAAAAAATCAGCAGGAGCGCAAGAGCTGGTATCAGTAGTGATGACGTCAGCATATCTGTTGAAGAAGCTTACCATGACGTCATCATATCTGTTGAAGAAGCTTGTGGCAGCAACCGTGACGTCATCATATCTGTTGAAGAAGCTTGTGGCAGCAACCGTGACGTCATCATATCTGTTGAAGAAGCTTGTGGCAGCAACCGTGACGTCATCATATCTGTTGAAGAAGCTTGTGGCAGCAACCGTGACGTCATCATATCTGTTGAAGAAGCTTGTGGCAGCAACCGTGACGTCATCATATCTGTTGAAGAAGCTTACCATGACGTCATCATATCTGTTGAAGAAGCTTGTGGCAGCAACCGTGACGTCATCATATCTGTTGAAGAAGCTTGTGGCAGCAACCGTGACGTCATCATATCTGTTGAAGAAGCTTGTGGCAGCAACCGTGACGTCATCATATCTGTTGAAGAAGCTTGTGGCAGCAACCGTGACGTCATCATATCTGTTGAAGAAGCTTGTGGCAGCAACCGTGACGTCATC
>KQ987933.1:312576-330410 GCA_001598015.1 Dorcoceras hygrometricum
TTGAAGTTGACCACAAAGGGGTCAAATGCAGCGGGCAGTGAGAGGAGAAGTACATCCACCGACAGTTCGTGTGGAAGCGCGATATCAAGGCCCGACAGTTTTTCAACGAGCCCAATCATACGAACCCCATGCTCGCGTACCGAAGTCCCATCGCGCATGCGGCTCGTCATCAGCTCCTTGACGGCCGTGAACCTCTCATGTCGAGAGTTCTCCCCGTACAGTTCCTTGAGATGAAAGAGTATGGCAGAGGCATACTTTGTCTTCTCAAAGCGACGTTGCATTTCATTGGACATCGATGCCATCACAGAGCACCGAGCTTTAACCTCGTCGTCCCACCATTGTTTAAGCGTTACCAGCTCCTCAGGGCTGATATCGGCAGGGGCAAACTTCGGAGGACTCTTCTCTATCGTATAGAGAAGTTTCTCCGAAGCCAATACAAGATTGAGGTTGTGGAGCCAGTCTTGGTAGTTCAGACCGGTGAACTTGTTGCTATCCAGTATAGCAGCGAGCGGGTTTTTCATCGAAATCATTTTATAAGCAGTAATACTGAGAGGAAAACGGACATACATCACTAACTATATAAGATATAATCTAAGACATAAAACATGGTCGTTAAGTTTTATGAATTACCCTCCCACTATTTTAACGATTTCACCACCCTCTAATGAAATCGAGAAAACAGGTTTCTTTAGTGGGTACACGGAGCCCAATCAAGTGATCATGGCCCCGAATAATATCAGCCATCCATGATCCCCAAAAGGTCGTTTCCGATTGCAGTCGGTGCAACCTCCATGTATTCACCTCACGTCCAGCAAGGGCCCAATAATATGACGCCGTTTACTATCACGAGTCAAGATTGACCCATCAATGTCGAGTCGTGAAGGACGGTCCCTTTAACATCCCCAATAATATGAGCCAACGTTAAAGGGAGTTCCTACCGACTCACAACAGTTGTCAATGGCGTGGACAGCTTTCCGGCATACATGATCCCCTCAATAATATGAGCCGGGCCATGTATACGGGTAGCATCGACGTACACCCATTGTTGATGGAAGGTAGGGTTAATTTAAACAATTTTAAATACCCTTTCGTTTATCGAATAAACATTTTATCTTGATATAAGTTTTAAATCATATTTAAAACGAGGGATTTTATTTTTGAAAAATTTTGGTCTCATGCATATTTAAATCTAATTTAAAACATGCAACATGCGGATTCAACTAATCTATATATCAACATATATAAATAAATATTGGGATGATCGATCACGAGAGATATGCGGTCCTTGGTTGCCAGTCACGGACCTGGGTCCAATCCTAAGGTAATGCAATATGCAATGCAATCCTATTACAAAGCTTTCCGGTTTTACAGATCTTCGGTCTTCAATATCTTGATCGTCATCGTCCACCGTCTTCGGATGTCCTGCCACTAAATCTAGTAATTTTACATTTAAACTTACTATGACAAATAAGGGATACATTTATCAAGGGGTGGGAACGGGCCACAAACAGGCCCACTTTAAATGATAATCAAATATTTACAAACCGAAATCATACAAAACCTATCGCATACACCTAAAAAATTGGGCACGGCTCTCGATCATCCCAATCATGCAATTAATCTAATTAACATGCATAAATTAAATAATCTAATTATTTATCGCAAAATCATATTTTAATCATAAAATCTCATTATATAATAAAATCGTATTTTGTCGATAAAATCGAATCAACAAAATCATATTTCATTATAAAATCACATTTCATAATTACAATCACATTTTACTAATTTTAATTGTATCAAATTGGGCTTAAACAATTTTAGTCCCAAAAATCTTAAAATTTCAAAATTGATCAAAACCGGGCCCGATATCGCATATCGGCCGAAAACTTCACGGGCTGCCCGGGACAGACCCGAACCAAACCCTAGAAGAAATCAGACCAGCCGTCAAGACATCGCCGGAGTATCGCCGGAGCGGCGGCCGGCCGGCGGCGGTGCCACCATCGAAATCGCATTGCGCAAGGCCACGCATGCGCCCGCGACATGCACGGCGCAATCGCACGCCATCCTGCACTATCGTGCGTCGAAGTGCGGCGCACGGCCCCCGACCAGCACGCTGGACAGCGGCGCCTCCTTCCTCAACGTCGCACGATATCTCGTGCGCGGCCGTGCGTGGAACAACGCCATCGAGCGCGCAACCGATGCGTGCGTCGTCGGCCACCGAGCAACGAGCGGCACGCGACCAGCGGCGTAACGCTGCGCAACGCTTGCGCGAGCGGTGGCCGCATCGCGCGACCAGCGTGGCCGAGGCGCGCGACAAGCGCATGGCCGAGGCGCGCGACAAGCTTCGCGACGAATCGTCAAGCGAAGCCCAGCCTTGCGCATCCAGCGCGTATGTGCCACGCGCGTTCATGAGCTTGAGGGAGATGCCCCGCAGTGCACGGCGGCGGCCGGGCAGCCGAGTCACAATTTTGATTTTCCGATTCTGAAAAATTAAGAGATTAGATAAAATATGGCATAAAGTATTGATCAGATCCGAAAACCTTGGCTCTGATACCACTGTTGGGATCCGGATCGCGCCCCCCGGCGAGGCAGCGGAAGAACAGAAAAAACAGGTGTCGGGAGACGATCAATACTGTAAAACTACAAGCTATGACATTCATAGGGCGTTTAGAATTTGCTACCTTGCTGGCAACTTGTGCCTGGCTCCAACCGGAATTACAAGAACGCCGGCTCTTCACGGTAGACTGCGGTAGATAACGCCAATCAGGTCCACGACCGGAGACGGGATTCCTTCGTCAGCCTGGACTAGAAGGCGTGGCGAGATCTGCGTGGACGGATTCTCCTCGTCAAAATTGGCCGGAACAAATTTCGGCGAAGCGGTGGCGGTGGCGGGGACGTGCACCGGCGGCGGCGGCGAGGCTTGTGAGAGGAGGGGGCGACGCACTTAAGCTAGGTTTAGGGTTAATGGTGTAGTATATTTTGTTATGAAGTCTAATCCATTATTAAATAGATCTTAGTGTTGGACTTGGACCGGCCCAACGGGCCCGGGTCCAACGGATGAACATTCAGTTCATCTCCATCACCGAGACTTCATCGTAACTCCGATCGCTGATCAGATCGGACCGATCGACTCAGTTTCCAAAACTGAATACTATGATCTGAAAAACAATTTTTCAGAACCCCAGTGCAAAATGACCGTTTTGCCCTTCAACAGCGGGAAACCCCGGTTTGACCTGATCAGATCGGACCGATCGACTCAGTTTCCAAAACTGAATACTATGATCTGAAAAACAATTTTTCAGAACCCCAGTGCAAAATGACCGTTTTGCCCTTCAACAGCGGGAAACCCCGGTTTGACCCCTGTTGACTTTTAGGAAGTCGCACTCCCAAAATCCTCTTCGTATGCTCAACATATTGAGCTGAGTATCCGTGCCGGAATCTCGAATCCAGTACTTGTGTGACCCTCAATGGTTCAGGGATACAGCAAGCCGTGGGCCCACAACCATTGTGGCTCCGGAATCACAATCCCGGACTTGCCCAACGGATCATGGTAAGAGCGTCTAGCAACATCGCCCCATGATCCCCTAGGTATCACTGATAGTGTCTGCAAGAACCAGTTGGTCGTGGTTAGCATACAGTACGGTCCTTTCAATCCATATATCCCGATCAGATCAACGACCATTGGTAAATCGAGAGTCGCTATAGATCTGATAACTATGCATACATCTTGGAGATCGAATAGTGACATCGCGAGTGTAACTAGGTAAACACATTTACCTAAAACACTTCTAGTACTCTGCCAGAGATTTATACACTATTATCCTCTCAGATAGCATAGGATATCCACGCATGTCTGCGAGCGGTGAATCCTCGACAACGATGTATCGACTCCTACATGCATCGGGGTCTCACCCAATCCCGACGCCTCATGACCCCAAGTGAGTCGGCAAACGGGTCAAAGTGAGACGCCTATCATGTAGAGTCTCAATGACGTTTCGAGTCGTGAGGACTAATCAGTACAACCAAGACCTCGGACTTATCCACTCGACAAATGGTAACCACTTGGAAAGTCCGAACGAGGGTAGTTCGATAGATCACCTGGTCACTATCTATCTGCATGCTCAGAACATCACAATTTTCCCTACCAATGAAACATGGTTCTTCGCATCGCAGATACTAGTCGCGAACTCGGGCGGCCTTATCCTCATTTTGACGGCCCAATCGACTAGGAACATGTTCAGAATACACAGTGACTATTAGATGTGTTTAATGATAGCCGTCATACCCACTATCACATCTAACATGCACTGAGTGCATTCTAGGTCTTTACTCAACGCAAATGTAAATCATCATACATACAATGAAAGTAAAGAATACCATATAAAAGAATGCGAATATCATATATAAAGATTGTCATATACAAGAGTCTATAAACCCACATGCCACAAGTTGGCTAGTTGGGCATCTACTCTAACAGTTGTAATATCGGAATTTGATGATTGTGTAATCAGTAGTTGCTAGTTGAATCAGTATAAAGTCTGGTTTAATAGGCGACGGCTGGTAGCGCGATCATTGTTTAGATATTGCAAGTGTCTTTGTAAATTCCAGCAGATGCACTGTTTATCAGCAGGTGCATCTTTCCTTCTCAGGAGTTGCATTTCCTTTGGTAGAAATCAGCAGCTGCATTGTTATCGTAAGTTTAGCAACTGCATTTTCCTAGTTAGAATCCAGCAGTTGCGTTGTTCACATAAAATCAGCAGATGCACTGTTCCAGCAGATGCATTCCATAGTGATAATTCAGCAGTTGCTTTATTCGTTTTAAGTACTGTTCATTTCAGCTGGTATTAGTCTTGCGACTGATACTATTCATTTATATACACGGGTTAGCGCTTTTCTTACAGCTGATTTATTAGCGCATTCCTTGCGACTGATCGATGCGCTAACGACGTCGTTTCTTTAAGTCATAAAATATCAGCAGGTAATCTTTTTATCCTATCTGCTGATTACTTCAACGACATAGTTTCATTTAAATACGATTGTCTTAGTAATAGATCTAGCAGCTGGTTTCTGTTTATTCCAGCTGGTTCCTTTTAGCGATAGTAGCGAACAGCAGGTTTATAAGTGCTGTTCCATTTTCTTGCAACTGGTTTTCCTTTCACCAGTTTCAGTTCAACGCTATGTTTCCAAATTAGAATTTGATACTCAGTAAAGTTTTAAAATGGGAAGCAACTGTTTAAAATATGGAACCCGATGATTTACAGAATTTCAAGGAATGTTTAAAGAAAAGATCGTTAAGGAACAAAGCTATTTTAGATTATGGCATAGACAGTTACGGTCACCAAGGAGAAGGGTGAGCAGTTTTCTAAGATGTCGACTGCCCTTTCATATGAGCTATATGCTAAAACTGATATCGGGAGTCATTTTGATCAAAGTACAAATTGGACCACATAGAACTTATATGCGATGATCAACTGAAAATGATATTGAACTTAATGAGAAGCTGGGCTATCATCCCCTGTTTCTGCCATTGAATGTTTACTGAAATGTTTACGAAAATGACATTGTTTATTGAAGTTCCTTAACATACGTATTGAACAGATGTCTGCCTGCGTTTTATGAAATTGTTACTACTCAGGTTTTATTTGCTGAGCCTTTAGGCTGACTAGCTTTTAAAATGGTGCAGGTACGACAACTGGAGAACGAACAGCAGGTGAAACTTGAAACCAGCAGCTGAGTGGTTGTGTTTATCCAAGGCCTACATTTTCCGTGTCTAAGTTGTATCGTTTTGAATAGATTGTACTGTATTAGATCAGTAGCAACGGTTGTATATTTACTTAGAATAGTAGCTGTTGTAATCGCAATTGCAATTATAAATACAAACTGTTTTTCCGCAAATATTTTTAGCAGTTAGCGCACAACTTAAGTACCTGCTGATCTTTGAGCTTGTCGTTTGTTTTGTTCCTTTCAAGTTATAGGAAATACAGCCTATAGCGAATTATCATTTAGCCCTTCTTTTATTCGAAAATTTTTATTTACCCCAATTCTCGTGGCCCCGTTGGGTTCAGGTGCCACATTATCTGTGCTTTTATGGGCAAATTTGTTGGTGTATCTGAGGAAATGTTTGCCGGTGTGTTTGAGTTACCAACGACAGGTTTGACAGATGTGGCTGATGTACCAAAGGATTTGGTGTATGATGCGAGGAGCATATTTTCTAAATCTGGTGAACCGGTTCAAGCCTCCTCTAAGAAGAGGGCAATGAAGTATGAGTTTCACCTACTGAATGATATTTTGGCGAAGTCCATCACCGTCAAAGCTGGATCTTTTGACGCTGTCACTCATGAGAGTTTTCTTCTGATGACGGCCATTCACTTTGGCCTGAAAATCAATTGGAGCAAGATTCTGTTTGATATTCTGAAGGCGATGGTGACTAAATCCAAGGAATTTGCCGCTCAGATTTGTGCTTTGCTGAAAAGTGCTCTAAATCTGACCATGGGAGAGGCGAAGACCTTCCCTCCACAGAATATTCTTACCGCAAAGACGGTTGGCACGTACGTTGCCAAACAAAAGGGTATTGAAGATGGTAATGAGGGAGATGAGCCGATGATGGCCACAACGGCAGTTTTCAGGCCCCATGCTAATCAACAAGGATTATCAACTCAAAAATGCACATAATAGCGGAAACATAAAATAGGGCTTCAAAAATTTTCGAATAATTTTAGAATAGGGCCTGATCCAATAAAACATCCATTCAAACTATTCATAATCAAAATAATATTTGACTCAAAATCCAAATCACAACAGGTAACAAATACAATACAACAACGATCCCCCAAATACATATAACCTCAGGGCATTCCCTGGATCAATACATAACATAATAACTGGGACTCAAGGAAATGGGGATCGACCAGCAGGGGTTCAAGTCTGTCCAGCTTGGTTACCTGAAGATACTGCAAATGGGCAACACAGGCCCAAACAACACAAAAGCAGAAAAAAAAATACGAGGTCAAACCTCAGTACGAAGAGCACTAATATAAAAGCAAATCATAAACATGCAGTATTCTAAGTCATGAATGCATGCGGCTGACAAATAAAATCGGTCATCAAGGCCTATTAATCAGCTGGCAATAATCTCTGTCGAGCCTCTATACCCGCACAATGTATCAACCGGGAAAATCATCGGTCCGTGATCGTCAGGCCCATCAGCCATCACAGCTCGATGGTATTCAGACACAACTAATCTGTAATGCCCGAGATTATTATGTAGCGATTAAGTAAATTCGAAATGTCTGGAAGCCAGATCTTGAAATACTAACACGCTTATGCTCAAAGCTGTTAACAAAAGCTCAACTCGTACCTCTGTACTCAAATTCTACCTCAACAGATCTTACTCAGGCACGGAAACTTCAGTTTGCTCAATTGGCTTCCACGCTGGTCTCAAACCACAGCAGGAACTACCTCAAAAATCCAGAAGAACCAAAGAACGCTCAGGTCAGATCTCTCGAAAAGCTTCGAACAAATAGACTATTCGCGCTTCACCTCTAACTTCGAATCAGGCTTCCTAACTGGTATCAATCGATAGGCCTAAGCACTATGAGCTCAGCGCCACCAGTTTTGATCCAAACAACAACCTAAATTAATGTCAAACTACCGGAGAAGTGTTCGAATGAACAGTAATTATCGAGGGTTTCACTGGAGAAGACGATAAGAACTGTAGGGTTGAAAAATAAGCTAAGTGTTGAGCAGCACTTGGTATATAATCCTCGAGTTAAAGCTAATGTTCTAACAATCCAGATCTCTGCTTACGCTAAGGAAAAAGTCCTCTCAAAGCTGAATTCAGCGTTCTCCCTCTGCTGCTGATACAATCCAGACATCTAAACGCTCTACTAACTCATACTGCAAACGACGTCGCACCAACTAATCAAAACGATGTAGCAGAGCTTCCACAGTTGAAACAGATCTCTCGCTAACAACATCTGAATTGAGTTAACAACCAGCGCAACTCAGACGTATTGACCAACGCGTGGCATCTTCTCGCACCCGCTCACTAACGCAAATAGCTGCCTCTCGCTATACTCTCACAGCTGCGTTGACTAGCGTTGACATCTGATCACGCTACTGCTGAATACCAACATCTGAATTCCCGCTAAACCTAGCGCAAGATTGCTGCTGGCCTATCTTCTCCTAGCAATGAACCTCAAATCTGAATTACCACTGGAATCAATTCCCGATAGGAAAATGCAACTACTGAACTCCAAATTAGACGCAGATCTCACTCGATCACCAAATTCTCACAGTTGATCACTCTAAGTCTAAATCTGAGCACTCAGAAATCACGATTTCCATGACAAATCTTAATTCAAGATCTGATTAACCATTAATTCTTACTTAGAAAATTTCTAGTCCTCACAGCAGTAGTGAAGAAGAAACCGATGACTAAGAAGAGGACTGCTCCTACTACTGCTGAGCCCATCGCCAAGAAGAAAGGACTACTGTAGGGCGAGCTGCTCCCACAGAGAAGAATTTGGCTATGATCACAGTGGCTCAAGATGTTGAACCCATAAATATTATTCCAGCTCAACTCCTAAAGCTCAACGTCGCAGCGCACAAAAAAGACAATTGGTGTTGCCAACAGGTTCTGATGATGAAATTGCTTATAGTATTATTCACCAGGTGATTGCTGATACTGCTGCGATTGAACCAAAAGAACCAGCTGTGCAGGATCCTGGGATAATGAGATCTGCTGAGATAGAAATGGAGAAATCGTTTGCTGTCAATGATGAGGATGATAATCTTGATGAAGCCGAAAATTAAATTGCTAGGAAAATGGCATCTTTTGCTGCACCGAAATAGTTTCTTAAAGAGCCTTTGAGATCTGGGGAGGATGACGACATGTCCGGGTCTAAGCAACCAAGTAAGATAATTGAGCCTGAAGCAGCTGAGAAGGACAAGGATATCGAGCCAGTGGATAGTAAGGAAATGAGTCTGGCAAAGAGTTTTGCGACGATGACTGACTCTGAGGACATAGAGCCCTTGAGTAAGGTTCTGGAGCTTACAGACAAATCTATGTCTGATGAAGAGTCGATGTCCATCGAAGATATTTTAAGCCAATTCCTGAGGACATGATGTTGCCATCCGTGAAATCTGTAGAGATTACTAGAATAAAGTTCGGGCGTGGCATTGAGATTCCAGGAGTTAGCGAAGGGGATTGGTACAAGGTCAATCTCCCTCAAATTGCTATATCCGACAAGGGGAAGGTGCCTCTTGTTGAGAAGGATGAAATAAAAGGGCATCCGGCCCGGGAGATGTTCAGTTTAATTTGTGCAGACATAGATTTCCTTGTACAGCTTAGGGAAAAGGTAATAACAGATGTTGCCTCATTATTTTATTCTTTCAGTTTGTGAAGATTACCCGTTTTGGATTCTATTAAAGATATTATTGCCAAAGAAGAGCAGATTTTAGCATGGGCCGAAACTGATTCGTTAGAAACTGCTGTGAGGAGGCGGGAGTATATAATTGCTAAATACAGATAAATGCTTTTGAGAAAATTTTTGGAATCTCATCGCAAGAACTTCAGATCCGGCCAACCCATGACAGCCATTGATCTTCAGATCATAACTTTTCTCTTAGATGCTCATCTCTTTGCATTAAAGACATTACAGACTCAGATGAGAATACACGGACTGAAGTGGGAACGGATGTGTAGCTCAAGCCTGTTTGAAGGAGAAAGTATAGATCATGGTGCAGTTATTGCCCGACCAAATACGAACGTCCGTTCTTCTTGCTGTATTCGAACCATGATCTTGGTAAAAGGATCTTGGATCATCCAAGAAGGATGAGATTTTTGGAAACGCCTACCCAAGTAGATTGTTTCTCTCGAATCGGAAATACCACCTCAACGGAAATTTGTGGATACTCTAGCCCAGTCAGTGATTTTTTCAAGATTATTCGCAAACGATGGGCTAACTTCTGTATATAAGTTGTACAGTTTTCTGCTTTTGGCCTTTTGCAACCAGTTGGTTCGCACAATTTTTGCAGAGCCTTAGTTGTTAGAGGTACAGTTAGAGATTTAGAAGTAGACCCAACAGAATTTTGTGGCGTGTTTCGGTGATGTCCATATGTACAGCTTATTTCTTCTGATTCTAGTTCTAGTTCCATTCATCCAGATCCTACAGAATCTGATAGTTTTTCCCGGCGCAATCCAGATACATTTTTGAATTCTCCAAGTCCGAGTATTTCTACTGATTCTCCTATGCACTTCACTACCGATGACATTCCTTTGGGTGTAGAGCCAGTCGTTGACCAGATCTTGATGCCTACTGCTGATGTAACCCCGCAAGATTCACAGAGTCCTTGGCACATCTCCGAGATTCAGTCAATCAGATTCAAATTGAGCGAGTGAAGAAAAGGATGATGTTGAAAAGCTCAAGGATGTGCTTCTATTACACATCAGAGGCCTTGAGCAGCGGTTTACCGAGATTTTAGAACAACAGGACAGGGCCTATCGAGGTCTGTTTGCCAATGTTCGACAAGAAGTTCAGCTTCAAAGGGCCGCCCTGTCCCTTGAAATTCTCGAATCTCAACGGAAGCTACAAACTCAGCAGGTTGCTTTGTCTCAGGACATGGATGATAAATGGACGGAGATCCAAGACCATCAAGTTGCTCTTTCCAATGATTTAATGGAATTCTGTGTGAAAGCACAGGAAAACTTTAATACCCTCACCTCTCAGTTTTCAGAGCTTGTTGATTATATCAATAGAGGTGGTGATGACAAAAAGCGAGAAGGAAGTAACAGCCGAGGTCCATAGCCTCCTCCAGATGATGATCCAGACCTGGTTCTGAAGACAGTAGTAGAGGCAGAGCCAGTAGGAGTGAACCTGCTAGGAAACGAGGTGGTGGTGGTTCTCATAGAAGAGAAGGATCAGGAAGAATGATTTAATGGAATTCTGTGTGAAAGCACAGGAAAACTTTAATACCCTCACCTCTCAGTTTTCAGAGCTTGTTGATTATATCAATAGAGGTGGTGATGACAAAAAGCGAGAAGGAAGTAACAGCCGAGGTCCATAGCCTCCTCCAGATGATGATCCAGACCTGGTTCTGAAGACAGTAGTAGAGGCAGAGCCAGTAGGAGTGAACCTGCTAGGAAACGAGGTGGTGGTGGTTCTCATAGAAGAGAAGGATCAGGAAGAGACTGGAGATATTGGATTGGAGGGAACTGATTATTGGATAGATCTGGACAGTTGCTTGTTTAACAGTTTCTTTTAGTTCTTTGTACAAAACTCTTGTACTTAGCACAGCATTGAATATATACATAGCGCGACTTCGAGATTAATATTTCATAACTTTTTAAGTCGTAGGCTGCTAAGTTTTGTCATCACCAAAAAGAGGGAAATTATTAAGATAAAATTTATAAGTTTTGGTGATAACAAAAACAAGAAAAGAACTGAATCTTAAAAATCAGATCTGGACAGTCAATTATCGTGGTTAAAAGTTAAGTATTTTCAGATCCGAAAGATTTGGGAACATTTTACTCAGATTTCAGTTATTGGGTTGACTATTTTGAATCATATCAGATTTGAGTATTCAGGCTATTTCAATTATCAGGTCAGGATTTCAGATTTGAGGGTATTCAGATTTGATTCAGAGGCTACGGTAACTGATCCGATTATGTTTGTTCAGAAAGTACATTTCAGATCCAAGCATATCAGATGAGAAAAAATTCAGTCTTGAACAGATTTCATTCAGGGTAATTCAGATGTTATCAGTACAGAGGCTACGTTTCAGATTCTTTCGGTAACGAGTATTCAGAGCTGGCAGATTCACGATTGAACAAAAAGGGGGACTTACTTGTAAAGATTAAAAGATCTTAGATCTGACAGAGAGCATTACTTTTGTTAAGTACAAAGGGAGATATTTCAGATGTGATGGCTATACGTGTAAGGAGATATTTCTTGTAGCTACTCACAAAGGAAAAGACAGAGCAGTATGCAGATTTCAATGTCTAGCAGATGTGAACTTCGGATGTCTTCAGATATTATCAGTTGACTAATTGAGAGAAATCAACGGTCACGATTTAATCGTATAAAATCCTGTTAGATAGCTTGAAATAAGGAAACAAGATCAAAGATATTTTGGGTAAAGTCGCAAAATACGCAGAGTGATTTATATTATGGCCACCCGCTTTGTTATAAAAGTAAATCAAGCCATGACAAGCGCCGATTACCTTCTGCATAGCACTAGTCAAGATACGATGAATATATGCAAAAGGTTTGAATCTACTAGCTACATTTATTGACCGTTGAAGTTGAAGAGTATAAATAGTTGAAGATTTCAAATGAAGAAGCTCTCGATCGATTTGTTCTCAAATACTCTCACTCTCAAAATTTCTTGAAATATTCAAATGCTCAAAAATATTCTAAGTCCCAGTGTTTAATCTCGAAGAACATTCCTGTGTTCTTATTAGATTTATCTTCGAGATATGTACAGTACTCAAAATATTGTATTCATTGTATTATTCGGATTGAGTCTGTAACAAACGTGCTACGTGAAGCCGTTTGAGAATATTTCATTCGATTGTATTCCGCAGTGTTATCTGAGTGTAGTTGGAGTTGCTTGGAGTTCACTTGGATCGAGGCTCGGTGATCGGGTGTATTCAGAGGCTGTGTACATAAAAGTATTCTAGTGGAACCTTCCTGCAAAGGAATAAGGGGAGACATAGGATTTGATATCCGAACTTTCATAAACAAACTCTTGATTCCTACACTTTTACTTTATTTGCATCATATTTATTCCTATTAACTGTTCACTGCTCAATTGTGAGACCTGAAATAGTAATAAAGATTAATTGTTGGATTAATTGGATTTTAAGAAATTCTGGTGGTTCAGATTTCTGTTTGAAGACTCTGTTTGCATTTTCGGGTCAGATTTCACATTTAGAGCAATTCTGGAAGTTTTCGTAATTTTGAGTTTTAGAGGAGAAATCTGTTTTGTGGAGAGATCTGGTGGCAGCAGCGTAGGAATCTGTTAGCGGTTGTGTTAATTTAGACGTTGGCAGCGAGTTCCTGTAGCGGGTGCAAACGCCGTCGTATTAGCATTTGGTGAAGTCTGTCAGCAGTTGTCATTTTTATTTGTAAAATCAGCAGACAGCGCTAAGGACTCTAAAGCGACGACGTTTTGGTAAACAAGAACCAGCTGTTAGTTTTCTTAGCGTGTTTCTATTTGAGGATTGAAACCACGTCGTTTTGGGAATTCAGCAGTTGGTGTGTTTCCCTTTAGTAGCGATCAGCTGTTGGGTTATGCAACGCCGTTTTAATTAGTTGAAACGCAGCGTTTTGAGTATCAGCTGGTAGTTGCGCTATACGTTTACTGTTGAGAGATCTGATGCGCTATTTCATCCAGCTGCTGGTTTAGATGATCAGCTGTCGAAAGATATGGTGACATGTTCTATGCGACGTCGTTTGGTTAAGTTGATGCGACACCGTTTTGTTAAGCGTTGTTTGTGAGATTCAGCTGTTTTACGAAAGCTGATTGTGTCAACAGCAATGCCTGCTGGTTGGTTTCTTTGTATTGTCGCCCGGTTTTGTCGGTGGAGTTGTTCTTGCTGCTGTCAGCTGGTGAGAAGCTTATATATATATTGGGAGACTTGGTCTTCGATTGGATTATCAGATTTCCATATTAGCGATATTTTCTCACGATTGTTGTTCGTTGCTTCGAACCCTAGAACACTGTTTACCGTGAGCTTCTCCGGTGAATTCCCGTCGATTCAGGCCACCGTTTGTCAAGTTTGAGGTAGCGTTGGACTCCTCTTGTCAAGATCTTTCATTTCTTACCGATTTTAGAGGCTGTCGTTGGCTGGAGAAAAAGCACGAAGTTGCTGTTTTCGTGCGTGTATTTCACTGTTCAGGTAGCCATTAGTTTTAGTTGTTGAAATCTTGTTCCTAGCCTTGAATTGAGCTTCCTGTTAAGTTGTATGGGTTAGAATTGAGCTCTGGTTTTAAGTGTTTAGATTCCAGCCGTGACCTTCTTTGGTTGGCCGTGAGTTTTGTTGTGTAATGCCTGAGATCTTGCGTATGTTTAGCAGGTTGGATTCAGATTTCTCGAGGCTTGAATTGTGGTAATTGTTGCACGAATCAGGTACGTATTTGAGCTTGTGATAGCTAGGAAGTTGCGTGAGATATAATGTGAGGCTGCTGGGATGTTTCGGTGAACATGGCCGTGTATTGCTTGCTGTGCATCGGTGTTTATGCTAGCTGTTTTATGTGAATTGCATGTTAGAGTAGGTGCCCAAGTAGCCAACTTGTGGCTTGTGGGTTCTTGTTGAATCTTTGTAAAACGATCTTTATTTATGAAATTCATATTATTTTATGGCATTCTTTATCTTCATTATTTTATAATGTTAACAATTGTGTTGGATAAAGACCTGGAATGCACCATAGTGTATGTTAGATGTGATAGTGGATATGATGGCTATTATGAAATGCATCTAATAGTCACTGTGTATTCAAACTCGTTCCTATTCGATTGGGCTGTCAAAATGAGGATAGGGCCGCCCGAGCTTGAGGCTAGCATCTGCGATGTGAAGTACCACGTTTCAATTGTTGGGAACATTGTGATGTTCTGAGAATGCAGATGGATAGTGACCTGGTGATCTATCAAACTACCCTCGTTCGGACTTTCCAAGTGGTTACCATTTGTTGAGTCGATTAAGTCCGAGGTCTTGGTTGTACAGATTAGCCCTTATTACTCGAAATGTCATTGAGACTCTACATGATAGGTGCCTCACTTTGACCCGTTTACCGACTCAGTTGGGGTCATAAAGTGGCGGGATTGGGTGAGGTCCCGATACATATAGGAGTCGATGCTTCGTTGTCGAGGATTCACATCTCGCCCTTGTGCGTGAATATCCTATGCTATCTAAGGAGATAATAGTGTGACAAATCTCTGGCCAGAGTACTTGATGTGTTTTAGGTAAATGGGTTTGCCTAGTAACACACGCGATGTCACTATTTGATCTCCAAGATGTATGCATGGTTATTAGATCTCTAGCGACTCTCGATTTACCAATGGTCGTTGATCTGTTCGGGATATTTGTGTTGAAATGACCGTACTGTATGCTAACCTTGACCGACTGGTTCTTGCAGGCACTATCAGTGATACCTAGGGGATCATGGGGCGATGTTGCTAGACGCTTTACCATGATCCAATGGATTAGTCCGAAAATGTGGTTACGGAGTCGCAAATGTTGTGGGCCCACGGCTAGCTGTATCCCTGAACCATTGAGGTCACACAAGTACTGGTTTCTCAATTCCCGCATGGAAATTAAGCTCAATTTTTTGAGTATAGGAGGAGGAAGGATGGAAGTGCGCCTTCTAAAATTAAATAGGGTCAAAATGCAATTTCCCTAAAGTTTGGGCTAGTTTGACTATCCTTGCAACTTGCAGGGGCCAAACTGCTATTTTGGATTAGGTGATCAGAAAAGTTGTTTTCGCATCATAATGCTCAGTTTTGTAAATTGTGTAGATCGGTCCGATCTGATCGTCCATCGGGATTATGATGGAGCCACAGTGATGGACTTGAAACGAAAGTGCACTCTGTGACTGGGCCCGACCCAAGCCCATCAAGCCCATATAACATCTATAAATAGGGCCCTAGGGTCTTGCATATGAGATACAACACAAAACCCTAAAATTTCCTCCCTCTCCTCCCACTCCTCACGCCGTCGCTGCCCGCCTCCTCCTCGCCGTCGCCGCCGCCGCCTGTCGTCGCCGTCAGACTTGTTCGGACCGTCTCGACGAGGAGATTCCATCCGTGAAGTCTTCGTCGCGTTTTCTAGTGCAGACCGACGAAGGAATCGAGAATCCAGTCGTGGACCGGATTAGGAGATACAACCGCCTAGCGTTGAAGTGCCGATTTCCTCGTGAAATTGGTCGGAGCCAGGCGCCTAGACGCCAGCGAGGTACCAATCTAAACATCCTATGCATGTTTAGTTGTTGTTACTATTGTGTATTGACCGCTCCCGGGTCCAAATTTTTAAATCTTTCGCTGCGCCCCGAGAGCGGGATTTGGATCCGCCGCTGCGCCAGCAGTGGTATCATAGCTTTGGCTCGGATCTGTCAATACAATTTTTGTACCTTTATTGCATCAGATCTGAGATTTTCAAAAAAAAAAAAGAAAATTTTCCGGCGCGTGCCCACCGCCGCGCACCACCGCGTGCCCGTCGCACACGGTATGCATAACTGTCGCACGAGATTCGCTGCGTGATACACACGATTGTGCGCGCAGCATGCGGCGGGCGTTGCGCGCCTATCGCGCACGCCTCGCGAGCACGTTGCGGCAAGGGTTGCGCGCCTTTCACGCACACCCCTGCGCGCACTGTCCGGTGGGCGTTGCGCCCGCTGGCTGGCACCCATGCGCGCCTGTCGCGCACACACCTGCGCGCACTAACCGGCGTGAGTTGGGCCCGCTGGCCGGCACCCATGCGCGCACGTCACGCACGGTGGTGCGCACCACCACTGCCCCACCTGTGCGAACTGGTCGTGCAGGTGAACGCCCCATGCGAACACGTTGCGCACGGTGGCGCGCACGGTGTGCAGCACGGTTGCTGCACGCGTGCGGCCGGTGGTGCACCGCCCGTGCGGCGGTTCCGGGGTGGGGATGCGATGGCCGTTTTTGGATTCTAGGTTTTTTTTGGGCCTGTCCCGGGCAGCCCATGAAGTTTTCGGGCCAATATTCGATATTGGGCCGATTTTGGTTGGACCAAAAATTGATTTTGATATTTTTGATATTTTGGGCCTAAAATTGTTTTAAGCCCAATTTGATGCAATTAAAATTAACAAAATGTGATTTTGATTATAGGATATGATTTTATAATTTAAATATGATTTTGTTGATAAAATATGATTTTGTCGACAAATTTGATTTAAAATTATTGAGACAAAATTTTAAAATTAAAATCCCTCATTTTAAATTTGATTTAAAATTTATATCAAGATTAAAAGTTTATTCGATAAGCTAAGAGAATTTAAATATTGTTTAAAATTTCCTACCTTCCATCAACAATGGGTGTACGTCGATGCTACCCGTATACATGGCCCGGCTCATATTATTGAGGAGGTTATGTATACCGGAAAGCAGTACACGTCATTGACACTTGCTGTGAGTTGGTTGGAACTCCCTTTAACGTTAGCTCATATTATTGGGGACGTTAAGGGGATCGTCCATCACAACTCAACATTGATGGGTCATCTTGATACGTGATAGTAATCTGCGTCATATTATTGTGCCCTTACTGGACGTGAGGTAAATACATGGAGGTTGCACCTGTTGCAATTGGGCTCTACCTTTTGAGGGTCATGGTTGGCTGATATTATTCGGGACCATGATTTCTTGATTGGACTCTGTGTACCCACTAAGGAAACTTGCTTTCTCGATTTCATTAGAGGGTGGTGAAATCGTTAAAATAGTGGGAGAGTAATTCATAAAACTAAATGACATGTTTTATGTCTTAGCGTTTTTCATGAATAGTTAGTAATGCATGTCTGTTTTCCTTTCAGTATAAACTGCTATTACAATGTCTTCAATCAAAAATCCACATGCTGCTATAATGGATAGAAACAAGTTCACTGGTTTGAACTACCAAGATTGGCTTCGAAACCTCAAGATTGTCTTGGCTTCGGAGAAAATTCTCTACACGCTAGAGAAGACCCCTCCGAAGGAAGCCCCTGCCGATGTCAGTCCTGAGGAGCTGACAAAGCTGAATAAATGGTGGGATGACGAGCTTAGGGCACGGTGCTATGTGATGGCATCGATGTCCAACGAAATGCAGCGGCGCT
>KQ987933.1:335766-412693 GCA_001598015.1 Dorcoceras hygrometricum
CCTTGGCTCCCTTTTTGGTTGTAGCCTTCAGCGGTTGTTCAGTGTCTCATGCATAGAATCTGCATTTTATCTTATGCTTTTCTTTAGCTGTTTCAGTTGCTCTCCGTACTGGGGTTTGACCCCATGTCCCTCTGGGGCTTGGTTGTTTTCCTTTCCTGTTGTGTTGTTCAGGTTTCCCAGGTTATACAGCTGGTCGTGGTGCACACCCAGCTAGAGGTGCCCCAGGAGGTGGTTAGAATATCCCAGTAGCATATAGCATATTTATATGTATCAGTATTGTTAGCCAGGGGATGCCCAGTGCTTTTGTTGTATCTTGTGATATTCGGTTGTGGTTGTTACCAGGTGTATGATACATGTTATGCTGTATTGGTTGTTGCGGGCGTGTAGCCTTTGTTTTGTTGGTTTGTTGTTAAACTGGGATTACTTTGAGTATCGTACTATTATTAATTATATCGTTTTTAAACCGTCAGGCCAAAAGCAAAAATTTTACCCGCTTTTTAGTAGCTTTCGCTTGTGTTTATGTGGTTTTACTCTCTTATGAGAACGAGGCCTGACATTTTTGGTATCAGAGCTTAAGCTGGGATAAGCTCAATTTCTTTGATCACACTTGAGTCTAGGCACAGTGTCGTGTGTTTCATGTGCTTGACCTATGTGATTATGTGCTGATTATTATTGTGATATCTATGTTGTATCTGTTCTCTGTGCCTTATCCTGTTGAGTGTATTCGTAGATGCCGCCTAGATGTCGCGGTAGAGGTAGGGGCAGTTTGAGGAATCGGCAGGATATAACGAGGATCGGCGTAGTGCTCCTAGTCGTTCTCGTAGTAGGCATGATGAGGAGGAGGAAGTTGGTGACTTGCCTCCCCCTGTGGAGAGGATGGACGTGGTGATAGCGATGTTTCAGAGGATGAACCCTCAGGTCTTCAATGGAGACGAGTCGAGAGAGGATGCAGATTCGTGGCTTTGGAACATTACTGTCCTTTTTGACCGTGTCCAGTATGACAACGAGATCCGGTTGAGTTTGGTGACCCTCCAGCTTAGGAAGGGTGCAGAGCGCTGGTGGCGAGGTGCTTCTAGTACTTTGTTGGAGACTGGCGTTGGGATTACTTGGGACAGCTTTTGCGAGACCTTTAGGCAGGAGTTTGTTCCTGAGTCTTATGTGAATGCCCGTGAGCGGGAGTTTGATCATCTGGAGCAGGGCTCGATGTCTGTTCGTGAGTACGCTCGGAAGTTTTCCTCTTTGTTGGCGTACGTTCCGCACGTTTGTGGCCGGGAGAGGGCCAAGAGGACCATATTATTAGAGGTTTTGAATGAGGAACTGTATCAGATGGTGCTGACAAGCAAACCCAAGACTTATGCTGAAGCAGTTGATAATGCTATCGATATTGAGGAGGGTTTGAGGAGTCATCGTGCTCATAGGCAACAGGTAGCGCAGGGTGGCCGTCCTCCTATTCAGGGAGAGCAATCTTCGCAGTCCTCCCAGTCAGCCCATCAGCCCCAGCAGCAGCTACCCAGTGTGTTGGAGTACAGGGCTCTTGCAACCTTTGTGGTCAGTATGGACATTTCGCTAGGGTGTGTCCGTCAGCTGGATCGCAGCAGGCCGCAGTCCCGTCTCAGGGTCGAGGAGGACAGTCTAGGGGTCGTTCCCCTCAGTTTCAGCCACCCAGGATTGGTGAGACTCCGTTCAGGCCGTTCCAGCAGCCTTGTCCGTCGTGATTCGGACAGTCGTCTCAGCCGTTTTATTCTGGACCTCAGCATGCTCAGGACAACGTCATGACTAGGGAGCAGGCCGAGGAGACGCCGAGTCGGGTGATCGCAGGTACTTGTCTTGTTTTCGATTTTCCTGCACGTGTGTTGTTTGACACCGGTGCATCGCATTCTTTTATTTCTGATTCGTTTGTTGTTGAGCATGGTCTGTGTACCATTCCTTTGCGCGATGCTGTTTCTGTTTCTACCCCTGGCAGTGTGAGCCTGTTTTCCTAGGAGGTTTTGTTAGATGGCGTGTTGCGGTTCGATGAGCATGTGTTGTTGGCTAGTTTGATCCATCTGGTGTTGTGGTATTTCGATTGTATCGTTGGGATGGACGTGTTGTCCAACTATAGGGCCTCTGCTTCCATGGTATTTTTCGTTTTAGGCCTTTGTCTGGCGAGAAGTGGGACTTCTACGGCCAGGGTTCTCGATCGAAGATCCCATTAGTCCCAGCGATGGATATGTTCAGTCTGTTGTCCTTAGGGAATGCTGGCTTCATGATCTACGCTTTGGATGCGTCTTCTTCTTCTCGTGTGCTGCTCAGTGACGTTCCCGTGGCGCGAAATTTTCCTGATGTGTTCCCGGAGGAGATTCCTTGTTTTCCTCCGAGGTGGGAGATGACTTCAGCATTGATCTGGTGCCTGGCACAGCTCCGATTTCTCGTGCCCGTATCGTTTGGCGCCTGCGGAGTTGAGAGAACTCAAGGTGTAGTTGGACGATTTGCTGGAGAAAGGTTTCATCCGACCTAGTATGTCGATGTGTGGAGCGCCCATTTTGTTTGTGAAGAAGAAGGATGGCTCAATGCGGATGTGCATTGATTTCCGCCAGTTGAACAAAGCGACTGTTAAGAACAAGTACCCTTTACCCAGGATCGATGATCTGTTTGATCAGCAGCAAGGTTCTGCGGTGTATTCGAAGATTGACTTGCGTTCCGGGTACCATCAGCTGAGGGTAAGAGATCAAGATGTCGCAAAGACTGCTTTTCGTACGAGGTACGAACACTTTGAGTTTCTGGTTATGCCGTTTGGGTTGACCAATGCGCCTGCAGTCTTTATGGATCTGATGAACCGGATTTTCAGAGAGTTCATAGATCAGTTCGTGATAGTGTTCATTGACGACATCTTGGTATATTCTAAGACTCCTTTGGAGCATAAGGAGCATTTGAGAATTGTCCTTCAGACATTGAGAGACCATCAGCTGTATGCTAAATTCTCCAAGTGTGAGTTTTGGCTTGATCGCGTCGTTTTCTTGGGTCATGTTATTTCAGCCGAGGAGATTTCTGTGGATCCCAGTAAGGTTGATGCTGTTCTGAACCGGGAGCATCCCAGGAATGTATCAGAGATTCGCAGTTTCTTGGGTCTGGCTGGCATTATAGTCGTTTCATCTAAGGATTTTCTAGCATAGCAAAGCCGATGACTCAATTGACACAGAAGGACAAACGGTTTGTATGGACTGAGCAATGTGAGAGTGCGTTTCAATTGCTCAAGGAGAAACTGACTACTGCACCGCAGTTTCTTGGGTCTGGCTGGCATTATAGTCGTTTCATCTAAGGATTTTCTAGCATAGCAAAGCCGATGACTCAATTGACACAGAAGGACAAACGGTTTGTATGGACTGAGCAATGTGAGAGTGCGTTTCAATTGCTCAAGGAGAAACTGACTACTGCACCTGTGTTGGCTCTGCCATCCGGATCAGGTGGTTTCGTTGTTTGTTCTGACGCTTCGCTCAATGTATTGGGTTGTGTTTTGATGCAGAATGGTCGAGTCATTGCGTATGCCTCGCGGCAGTTGAAACCGCATGAGACTCGTTATCCAGTCCATGATTTGGAGCTTGTAGCCGTGGTCTTTGCGTTGAAGATCTGGCGTCATTACCTGTATGGCGAGCAATTTGTTGTGTACTCGGACCACAAAAGTTAGCAGTACCTGTTTTCGCAGCCCGATTTGAATATGAGACAACATCGTTGGATGGAGCTGCTGAAGGACTTTGATTGCGAGATCAAGTATTAGCCTGGGAAGTCGAACGTAGTGGCCGATGCTTTGAGCAGGAAGGCTAGTGAGATGCTTGCTTCGTCGTATATCTCTAAGGATCAGGAGCATCTTAATACTACTGCTTGGAGATTCTATCCGGCTGATGATTGCGTTGTGGTTTCTTCTTTCCAAGTGGAGCCACAGATTGTTTCTAGTATTCGAGCAGCTCAAAGGACTGATCCTTCCATCCACGAGTTGAAGTTAAAGGTCATGGCTGGAGAACTTGAAGATTATTCCGTTTCTTCTGATGGTTGTTTGAGGTTTCGTGGAAGGCTGGTTGTGCCTAACCTCATTGATTTGAAGGAGGAGATCCTTCGGCGCACTGCAGCAGACATATAGTGTTCATCCTGGTGCACGGAAGATGTACCATGCGTTGAAGCCGCACTTCTGGTTGGCTGGCCTAAAGAGAGACGTTTCTGGGTTTGTTTCTCGATGTTTGAACTGTCAGATGGTAAAGGCTGAGAGGATGAGACCTGGTGGTCTGTTGCAGAGTTTAGAAGTGCCCCAATGGAATTGGGAGCACATAGCTATGGATTTCGAGACGCATCTACCTCATTCTAGCAGAGGATGCGATGCTATTTGGGTGGTTATCGATCGATTTTCGAAGTCTGCACATTTTATTCCCTACGGTATGACCTTTTCTTTGAAGAAAATGGCGAAACTGTACGTTGATTTCGTGGTTAGACTTCACGGTGTGCCTGTTTCGATCGTTTCCGACCGAGATCCAAGGTTTAATTCCAGGTTTTGGAAGAGTTTGCAAGCAGCTCTAGGTACCCGATTGGCTATGAGTACAGCGTATCACCCCCAGACAGATGGCCAATCTGAGCGAACTATCCAGACGTTGGAGGATATGTTACGAGCTGTTGTGTTGGATTTCGGAGGTAGCTGGCAAGACGCATTGTCTTTAGTAGAGTTTTCCTACAATAACAGCTATCAGGTGACGATTGGCATGACGCCGTTTGAGGCATTGTATGGCAGAAAGTGCAGATCGCCGGTATGTTGTGAAGAACTTGGGGAGAAGCAGCTATCTGCCCCGGACTTTGTCCAGCAAATTAAGGATCATGTTGATCTAATTCGACAGCGGATGAAAGCTGCCCAGGATCTCCAAGCCAGTTATGCGAATAAGAGGCGTCAACCTCTATAGTTTCAGGTTGGTGATCAGGTATTTCTCAAAGTTTCTCCGTTTCGCAGTGTCATGCGCTTTGGAAACAACGGAATGTTAGCCACTCGTTACGTCGGACCATATGAGATCGTTGAGAGGATTGGCCCGTTAGCGTATCGGCTGTTGTTGCCTCCGGAATTATCTTCTCTACATGATGAAAGCTGCCCAGGATCTCCAAGCCAGTTATGCGAATAAGAGGCGTCAACCTCTATAGTTTCAGGTTGGTGATCAGGTATTTCTCAAAGTTTCTCCGTTTCGCAGTGTCATGCGCTTTGGAAACAACGGAATGTTAGCCACTCGTTACGTCGGACCATATGAGATCGTTGAGAGGATTGGCCCGTTAGCGTATCGGCTGTTGTTGCCTCCGGAATTATCTTCTCTACATGATATCTTTCATGTTTCCATGTTGAGGAAGTACGAGCCAGATCCCTCTCATGTGCTTAGAACTGACAAGGTAGAGCTAGATCAGATGTTGAGCTATCAGGAATATCCCTTGCAGATCCTAGGCAGAAAATAGAAACAATTGAGGAATAAGACCATTCCGTTGGTGATGGTGCGATGGAGCAAGCATGGCAGGGAAGAAGCTACGTGGGAGCGGGAACAAAAGATGCAGCGCGAGTGGCCGCATCTGTTTGAGTATCCGTGGTGCTAAATTTCCAGTAGTTAGTAGCTTCTGGTTGTTATTTCCCTAGTTTCTGTTAATTGTTTGCTCAGTTATCTTGAACTCTTGGCCATGTATTGGACGATTTTCTGTTTTGGTTCTCTGTGTTGTATTGTATTTCGGGAATGGTTGTTTGATTTCGAGGACGAAATCCTTTTTAGTGGGGGAGAAATGTGAGACCTGAAATAGTAATAAAGATTAATTGTTGGATTAATCATATTTTAAGGAATTTTGGTGGTTCAGATTTCTTTTTGAAGACTTTGTTTGCATTTTCGGGTCAGTTTCACATTTAGAGCAATTCTGGAAGTTTTGGTAATTTTCAGTTTTAGAGGAGAAATCTGTTTTGTGGAGAGATCTGGTGGCAACAGCGTAGGAATCTGTTAGCGCTTGTGTTATTTTAGACGCTGCCACTGAGTTCCTGTAGCGGGTGCAAACGCCATCGTATTAGCATTTGGTGAAGTCTGTCAGCAGTTGGCATTTTTAGTTGTAAAATCAGCAGACAGCGCTAAGGACTCTAAAGCAACGACGTTTTGGTAAACAAGAACCAGCTGTTAGTTTTGTAAGCGTGTTTCTATTTGAGGATTGAAACTACATCCTTTTGGGAATTCAGCAGTTGGTGTGTTTCCCTTTAGTAACGATCAGCTGTTGGGTTATGCGACGCCGTTTTAATTAGTTGAAACGCAGCGTTTTGAGTATCAGCTGGTAGTTGCGCTATACGTTTACTGTTGAGAGATCTGATGCGCTATTTCATCCAGCTGCTGGTTTAGATGATCAGATGTCGACAGATATGCTGACGTGTTCTATGCGACGTCGTTTGGTTAAGTTGATGCGACACCGTTTTGTTTAGCGTTGTTTGTGAGATTCAGCTGTTGATTTGTTTTGCGAAAGCTGATTGTGTCAACAGCAATTCCTGCTTGTTGGTTTCTTTGTATTGTCGACTGGTTTTGTCGGTGGAGTTGTTCTTGCTGCTGTCAGCTGGTCAGAAGCTTATATATATATTGGGAGACTTGGTCTTCGATTGGATTATCATATTTCATACTTAGCGATATTTTCTCCCGATTGTTGTTCGTTGCTTCGAACCCTAGAACACCGTTCACAGTGAGCTTCTCCGACGAATTCCCGTCGATTCCGGCCACCGTTTGTCATGTTTGAGGTAGCGTTGGACTCCTCTTGTCAAGCTCTTTCATTTCTTACCGATTTTAGAGGCTGTCGTTGGCTGGAGCAAAAGCACGATGTTGCTGTTTTCGTGCGTGTATTTCGCTGTTCAGGTAGCCGTAAGTTTTAATGTTGAAATCTTGTTCCTAGCCTTGAATTGAGCTTCCTGTTAAGTTGTATGGGTTAGAATTGAGCGCTGGTTTTAAGTGTTTAGATTCGAGCCGTAACTTTCTTTGGTTGGCCGTGAGTTTTGTTGTGTAATGCCTGAGATCTTGCGTATGTTTAGCAGGTTGGATTCAGATTTCTTGAGGCTTGAATTGTGGTAATTGTTGCATGAATCAGGTACGGCTTTGAGCTTGTGATATCTAGGAAGTTGCGTGAGATATAATGTGAGGCTTCTGGGATGTTTCGGTGAACATGGCTGTGTATTGCTTGCTGTGCATCGGTGTTTATGCTAGCTGTTTTATGTGAATTGCATACACGCATTTGTTCACGTATATTTCACATCCCTCGTGTATTGTATCTTGCAGCCTTGTATCTTGTTGTATGTTGTTGTTTGATTCTTACCAGGATGCAAGGGCGAGCGGCAATACCGCACTCTCATCTCCCTGCTGGGTTTGTTAGCCACCATGCGCCGAGTGGTTAACTACCATAGTTCATAGGCGAGGCAATGGCAGGTTGAGCTGTTTGATGCATCTGGTATTCGGGAGTGGTGTCATGGCGAGTGGCTCATTATCACACTTTGAACACACCCCGTGGCCACCGTTTGTTGCAGATTCTATGGAGCTATGATTGAGTTCCTTGGCTCCCTTTTTGGTTGTAACCTTCAGCGGTTGTTCAGTGTCTCAATCGGTTTATTTCCGTACAACTTATTGTTAATCGAGCGAACAGCTTTAAACTGAGAGCCTCATATCTGGTAACTCAGATCTGAGTTAAGCGAGGCGCTTGTAAAATAGTTTTTAAAGGTTTCAAAAAATAAAAAATCCAAGGAGTTCATTCAACCCCGGCCCCCCCTCCCTTCTGAACTCCTAGGCCTGTTTTCGATCCTAATTGATCTTATCAGATCTGCTCTTGGCTGCTCGCTTCTGTGCCTCTTTTTTTATGCAGGTGATCTTGTTTAATCTAAGCAGATCATTTCTCTGATCTGGTGGCTTCACTTAGCTTGATTCCCAGCTTTACTCCATTCCCAGCTTGTTTCTCAGCTCCGAGCTGGTCTCCTTTAGTTCAACCTGGTTTGTCCTTAACCAGCTGAGCTCTATTCTTCTCGTCGAGAACCCCAGTGTTACTTGTTTGTCCTCTTTATCCATTCGAACACCTCATCAAAACTATCAGCAAGTACACTGTTATAATAATCAATTCGATTCATATGATGAATTTATTATTGCGCATAGTGATCTGACCTGCACTTGATCACTGCGCTTGTCTATGCAACGACACTTGAACACTGCACTTGATCTGCGCTTGAGCCGTTCTGCACTTTGAAAATCTACGCTTGAACTCTGCTATTCTAAATACTCTGTGCTTGATCTTCGTGCAGCTCTTGCTCTAAGATGGTGAACCAGCTTGGTGTTCCCTGCACTTATAGAAGTAAACTGTTGTACCAGCTTGGGCGTCCCCTTACTGTTCCAACTAGATATCTTCGACCAGTCCAGCTCAGGCATCCTTTAACTGTTCCAGTTTGGATATCTTCATGTCTACTCCAGTCTAAGCAAGATGTGCATGTCACATAGAGCGTTCGTACAATAGTAGCAGGTTTTGTGTGAATCAAAACTTAGATTCTGATATGAAAAAACAGATCCAACAATCTCCCCCTTTTTGATTTACACAAAATCTGGATAAACATATGCATGTATGTTTATGATTGAAAATATTTCTCCCCCTTTTTGTGGGAATCAAAAAAAGGCGTCGATATCAAGTCTCCCTCTTAATATTTAAAACAAAACTCCCCCTGAACAGAGGGTTATTTTATTTCGAAGACAAAAGCATTTTCTGAGGGATGACATTTGTCGAAAAACATATGCATGAGATTTTGAATACAGAATCTATGCTACTAAAAAATTTGTCATTTATAAGGACAAGAGAAGCAATAGAAGATTGAATTTACAGAATCTCTTCCATTTTTCCCTAAGGTTTTGCCTCGCTTCGCCCTAGAATCTTGGCGTCCACAGTTCTCGCGCAATCTATCAGCTCGTCAGAATAAAAGTTGCCGCTCTTTCCTTTCGAGAAATCGCTCTGCAATTCAATAGACATTCCTCCCACTATCCATACAAAATGAGTTTTGCAAACGTTAAAAATTTTGTAGCATGGACAGGCTTCCGAAAGACTATCAGAGCAGACATAATTTCAAAATCGTATAAAACATTTTTTAAAAACAAATTGCACTATCAAGAACAACCTGCTCTGATACCAATTGTTCGGATCGAAAAATCGGGGTTTTTCGTGAGATCTGTTACAACTCACGTAGGCTCTCACGCAGCCCAAGTACCAACCCCATAAGTTACGTGCATTTTGAAATTTTAGGAGTTAAAAAAACAGCACGCAGTAGGGAACCGGATTGCGTATATGTAGAACCAGATTAGCGCTAAACCAGCACAGTGCATGAGATTGGTTCTAGCTGGTAGTTCTTACCAGATCAATAATAGAACGTGCGATCTGTTTATACAAGTTCTTAAGATGCAGTAGCTTAATATTCTTGAATAAAAGTACACCGAGTTACAGATTGGGTAATGAAATAAATCATGCGGAAATAACTCAAACTGAACTCTTATATTCGAAAGCTCTTTAAAAAGTTTTAAACATGATAAACAAACATGCAATGCGTGTGTATGAATGCGGAAAGCAGTAAAGGAAATACGCTGAAGTTTGTTTATGGAAGTTCAGAGCAAACTCTCCTACATCTCCCCTTCTTCCACAATCAGGAAGGATTCCACTAGAAGACTTTTATTGCAACGGCCCGCAGTAGCAAGAACTCCTAGCCACACCACTGCACACTAAACCCGCAAGCTGTGTGTCTAACATCACTTCTTTACTGCTTCAGTGAGAAAGGCTACACACACTTCTTTAACGTCTCAGTGCGAAAGACAACACGCACTTCTTTAACGTCTCCGTGCGAGACAACTAGACTTGTTTAACGTCTCTGTCCAAAGACTACAATGGAGAGATTCAAATTGATTCACTCATTTTTCTATTTTGCTCATCCCTCGAATGTACGAGTGAATCGTGTGTGAGATTTACAGTGTTAGCTTAATATCTCGAATATAAAATCTCACAAACTGGTAGGTGCTCCTGTTCGAGCTGGTCTTTCATTGCCTTCCCAGGTTGTGCTTCATCTGTTTAGTGCGTTGTAGATTTGCACAACCTTTCTCTATGTTTTTGTGCGCATACTGCAATCCGTGCTTTGCGCCTGATATAGAGCCTCATCTTCAGATTTGTCCGTAGGACACAAAGTTGTAGCCGTTCTGAAAAGTCTTCTGACATATTTGTACTTTTTGTCCTTTGGCTTTTAATGCGTTGTAGGATTTATTTGACTTAAGCTCTTTTCCTCGGTGCTTCTACAGCCTTTGCTAACTTCGAGCTCTGTTTGCTTGTACCTGATGTGGACAGGACAAAACAAATCAGTTTGAATCAATTAAATTGGTCTTCGTATGTTTGTGTTCAAACTGCTTTGTTTGTGTGAGCTGGTATGTCCAGATCTGGTTCATCAGCTAGTGTCTTCCCAGCTGGTTGTTTTTCATCTCTGATCTGCTCTTGAGCTGCTCTGCTTCTGCGCCTCTTTTTGTCTGCAGATGAGCTTATTTAACACAAGCAGATCATTTCTCTGATCTGGTTGCTTTACTGAGCTTGATTCCCATCTTTACTCCATTCCCAGCTGGTTTCTCTGCTCCGAGCTGGTCTCCTTTAGTTCAAGCTGGTTTTTCCTTAACCAGCTGGGTTCTATTATTCTCGTCAAGAGGCCCGGTGTTACTTGCTTGTCCTCTTTATCCATTCGAACACCACCTCCAAACTATCAGCAAGTACACTGTTATAATAATCAATTCGATTCATATGATGAATTGATTATTGCACATAGTGATCTGACCTGGACTTGATCACTGCGCTTGTCTATGCAACGGCACTTGAACACTGCACTTGATCTGTGCTTGAGCCTTTCTGCACTGCGACATTCTGCGCTTGAACTCTGCTATTCTAATACTCTGCGCTTGATCTTCGTGCTGCTCCTGCTCTAAGCTGGTGAACCATCTTGGTGTTTCTTGCACTTCTGGAAGTAAACTGCTGTACCAGCTTGGGCGTCCCCTTACTATTCCAGCTAGATATCTTCGACCAGTCCATCTCAGGTGTCCCCTCACTGTTCCAGTTTGGATATCTTCATGTCTACTCCAGTCTAAGAAAGTTGCGCATGTCACGTAGAGCGTTAGTACAATAGTAGAAGATTTTGTGTGAATCAAAACTTAGATTTTGATCTGAAAAAAAACATATCCAACAATCTCCCCGTTTTTGATTTACACAAAATCTGTATAAACATATGCAGGTATGTTTATGCTTGAAAATATTTCTCCCCCAATTTGTGGTAATAAAAAAGGTCTCGAAATCAAGTCCCCCCATTAATATTTTAAAACAAAACTCCCCTGTACAGAGCGTGGGGTTATTTTATATCGAAGACAAAAGCATTTTCTGAGGCATGACATTTTCAAAGAACATATGCATGAGATTTTGAAGACAGAATCTATGCTACTCAAAAGTTTCTCATTTATATGGACCAGAGAAGCAATAGAAAATTCAATTTACAGAATCTCTTCCATTTTTCCCTAAGGCTTAGCCTCGCTCCTCCCTAGAGATCTTGGCGTTCACAGATCTTGTCAGGCCTCGTGCTCAAACAAAGTAAAACCACGCAATAAACAATAACAGAAGCAATAAAATAGTGGCTAAATTTTTGCTTTTTGGCCTGACTTAGGAAACATAATTTAAAATACTATATTACTCCAAATACAGGGTTTACCACGCTTGAAAACCAACTACAACACAGCTTTCATACAACATAGAGTGACCCCTAAATTCAAATACATAACAAATATAACTAGGACACTCTATCCACCTCCTGGGGTACTATCAGCTGGATCAACTCCACGACCACGGTGAAACCATGATAACCTGAAAACACACAAAGGAAAACAAGACAACCAGCCCCAGAGGGACATGGGGTCAAACCCCATTAAGGAGAGCAACTGAAAAACAGCAGTTAAATAGCAATAGATAAAATGCGAATGCTATGCATGAGAACAAGGCTAAAACCGAAGCATGGAGCAAAAGGATCTCAAGAAACAACTGAACAACTGATACAGATCAACTGAGCAATAGTGGCCACGGGGTGTGTGAGTATATGGAAGCTACCCACTCGTCTCAACACACGGCACCTGATGCAAAACACAGCTCGACCTGTTGTTGCCCAACATGAGATGTGGGAGCTACCCACTCTGCTCAGAGTGGCTAACAGATCCCAGCAGGGAGATGAGGTATACGGGAGTTACCCGCTCGCCCTCCAACACAAGCATCCTGGTACACAGATCAAGATAACAAGACATGGCTAAACAAGATCTGAGCTCAACATGAATAATGCGTGTATACCCATGCAACAGAATGCAACAGCCAGCGAATAGCATACATAGCACAGCAGATTAGCAAGCAATAGCAACACAGAAGCAAACCAGCAGCTCACATAAAATCATGCCAAATCTAACACTGTAAAACAACCTCACATCCGTACCTCAGTTCTGAGCTATAATTACCACAAGCAAAGTCCCGAGCAACCAAATTTGAAACCTGTTAACCAATAACGCAACACAAGCTCAGGGACAATAACACAGAACCCACCACTGGGAGCTACGAGCTCAACCAGCTTCTTCCTACCCTACCAGTTCAACAACCAGCTCTAAACAGAGCGCAAGGGTAGAATTAACACTTACCCAACAAGCTAACTGAACAGGAGAACTAATATGACGTTTATGCTAACAGACTACAGAAGGGATATGTCTTCGCGATCCACCTCCAGCTCCTCCAAAGTCTCCAAAAGAGGTATAGGAAGAAAGGTCTCGGCAAGAGGGGTCCAGCGCTACCACTCTCGCTTCAGTCGGAGCTGTCTACAGCCGGCAATCAGAGAAGAAAAGGTTCGGTGAACAGTAACTAGGGTATCGTGACAGGGGAAGGTTACAAGAATATCTCTAAGTGTCGGAAAAGATAATGGCGAGACCGAAGTCAAAGTCCTCAATAAACATTTAAGTCTCCCAGATGTGATAGACAACATCCACCGACAACTTAAGATCCAAATTTGATCCCAACTCAGATCCTAGTATCACTCCAAATCTGAAATCTATGCTGAACAGACTTGGAACTTATCCAACGACGTCGCACCAAAGACCGCTCGCTTACTAGGACACGTTATCCCGCTAGCCAAGTCTGAATCACTAAACGGCGTCACACCGCTCCTACTACAACACTTAGATCTGACTCCCAAAACTCATCAAATCCGAAAGCCACTGGACCGCACAGTGACCCCACAACACGAACCAGGACTAAGAACCGGATCTGTGCACGCACTAACGATCGAACTCAAATCTGGTTCCTTGCCAAACGACAACGTTCCACTATCCGCGCGATATATTCCACCTGTGCTCCCAGAATAACGCGTGACTACCAGATCTGACTACAGGATCTGAATACAGTTGACCCGCGTTGACCAACACTCAAGTCTGATTCCCACTTTGCAGAATCTCTAACTTTCAGAGTTGCTCTAAACACCAAATCGGACTCGATAGCTTCACCAAGCATACCAGCTCAAAGCTGGCTCATCTCAGATCTGTTCACGCCAAATATGATCTATGCTAAACCCGATTAATTAACTTAATTAATCCATTAAACTTTCAGGTCTCACATTCCTCCCCCATTAAAACAAGATTTCGTCCTTGAAATCAAGCAGCAACTCCAGAACTGAAAATCCACGCTATGCACAAAACACTCAGCAACCTCTAACAGACAACAGGAGGCTACTACAAAGATTTCAAGATAACGGGAACAAACAACAAAATAAAAACTAGCTACTGGAAACAACTGCAACATCTACTCAAACAGATGAGGCCACTCGCGTTGCATTTTCTCTTCCAGCTCCAACGTAGCTTCCTCTCTACCATGTTTGCTCCACTGGACCATCACCAAAGGAATGGTCTTATTCCTCATCTGTTTCTCTTTTCTATCCAAGATCGTAAGGGATACTCAACACAGCTCAAAGTCTGATCTAGCTCTACCTCGTCAGTTCTCAACAAATGCGACGGATCTGGCTCATACTTCCTCAACATAGACACATGAAAAATATCATGTAAGGAATAGAGATCTGGCGGCAACAACAGTCGATAAGCCAAAGGACCAATCCTCTCAACAATCTCATATGGTCCAACATAACGAGGAGCCAGTTTTCCGTTGAGACCAAATCTCATAACACTACGAAAAGGAGAAACTTTCAGGAAACTAGATCACCAACCTGAAATTCAAAAGGTCTACGCCTCTTGTTCGCATAACTAGATTGGCGATCTTGTGCAGCCTTCATTCGCTGGTGAATCATATCTACTTGATCTCTCATCTGATGCACAAATTCTGGAGAATACATCTGCTTCTCCCCCACTTCTTCCCAACACACAGGCGATCTACACTTCCTGCCATACAAAGCTTCAAATGGTGCCATACCAATCGTGACCTGGCAGCTGTTATTGTAAGAAAACTCAACCAAACACAATGAATCTTGCCAGCTCCCATTTAAATCCATCACAACAGCTCTCAATATATCCTCCAAAATCTGGGATAGTCTTCTCAGAATTGGCCATCTGTTTGGGGATGATACGCTGTACTCATAGGTGCCATACCAATCGTGACCTGGCAGCTGTTATTGTAAGAAAACTCAACCAAACACAATGAATCTTGCCAGCTCCCATTTAAATCCATCACAACAGCTCTCAATATATCCTCCAAAATCTGGATAGTCTTCTCAGATTGGCCATCTGTTTGGGGATGATACGCTGTACTCATAGGCAACCTGGAACCCAAAACTATTTGCAAACTCTTCCAAAACCTAGAAGAGTTTTCACATCACGATCTGAAACGACAGAAACAGGCACACCATGCAATCGCACCACAAAATCTAAGTACATCTTCACCATCTTCTTCAAAGAATACGTCATACTGTAAGGAATGAAGTGAGCAGACTTCTACAATCTATCGATCACAACCCACACAGCATCACACCCTCGATTGGAACGAGGCAAATGTGTAACAAAATCCTTTGATATGTGCTACCAATTCCACTGGGGTATCTCTAAACTCTGCAATAAACCACCCGATCTCATCCTATCGGCCTTAACATGCTGACAGTTTAGACAAAGAGCTACAAAATCAGCAACGTCACTCTTCAAACCTGCCCACTAGTAATGCTGCTTCAAGGCATGATACATCTTCCTTGTACCAGGATGAACATTGTGCCTACTACAGTGCACTTCTCTCAAGATCTCCTCCTTCAAGTCGATCAGATTTGGCACAACCAACCTGCCACGAAACCTCAAACAACCATCAGACGAGACAGTGTAATCCTCTAACTCTCCAGCTCTAAACTTCAGCTTCAACTCATGGATAGATGGATCTGTTATCTGAGCTGCTCTAATGCTCGCAACAATATGTGGCTCAACTTGGAAAGAAGACACCACAACATAATCCTCAACTGAATAAAACAGCCAACCAGTAGTGCTTAGATGCTCATGGACCTTCGAAATCTGCAATGAAGCCAGCATTGCTACTTGAGCCTTTCTGCTCAATGCATCAGCAACTACATTTATTTTCCCAGGCTGATATTGGATCTCGCAATAAAAATCCTTAAGCAGCTCTATCCATCTACGCTGTCTCATGTTCAAATCTGACTGAGAAAACAAATACTGAAGGATCTTAAGGTCTGAATACACCACAAACTGCTCGCCATACAAATAGTGGCGCCAAATCATCAAAGCAGAAACCACTGCTGCCAACTCCAAATCATGAACTGGGTAACGAGTCTCATGCGGTTTTAACTGACGAGAAGAATACACAATGTTTCAACCATGCTGCATCAACACACAACCCAATCCATTCAAAGAAAAATCCAAACAAACAACAAAACCACCTGAACAAGACGACAAAGCTAACACAAGCGCAGAAGTTAGCTTCTCTTTGAGCAACAAAAAGTTTTTCTCACACTGCTCGGTCCAAATAAATCTATTGTCTTTCTGAGTCAACTACATCACTAGCTTAGCTATGCTAGAAAATCCCTCTATAAAACAACGATAATAGCCAGCCAAACCCAAGAAACTACGAATCTCAGAAACATTATTGGGACACTCCCAGTTAACAACTGCCTCAACTTTACTGGGATCCACATAAATACTGTTGGTGCAGCAGCAGATCCGGATCCCGCTCCCAGGGCGCAGCGGAAGAATTAAAAATTTAGGAGCCCGGGAACGGTCAATACACCTATATAAGAATTCAAACTTTCATAGGATGTTTAGAATATACCTGTCTGGAGACTAGGCGCCTGGCTCCGACTATTTATCATATGGAAATAGCACTTCTATGGTTGCTCCTAATCAAGTCCACGATCGGTTTCCAATTTCTTCGTTGGAATGCACTAGAATCCCAACAAATATTTCGCGAGCAGAACCTCCTCGCCAGGACGATCGCAGCGAAGTGTTACGGCGGCGGTGGCGGTGGCGTGAGGATGGAGAGGAGGAGAGGGGGAGAATTTGCTGAATAGCTTTTGTTGTGTGTTTTTCTTTCTCCCTTCATGCCATATTTATAGATTGAGGGAAAGTGTTTGATGTAAACAAAACTGTGAACATTCGTTTCAAGTAGAACCGTGAACATTCATTTCAACTCGAACTGTGAACATTCGGTTCAACTCGAACTATGAACATTCGATTAAACTCAAACTGTGAACCTTCGGTTCAACTCGAACTGCGAACATTCGGTTCAACCTGAACTGGGAACATTCGGTTCGACTCCCTCGATTGAGGTCTCATCATAATCCCGATCGATGATCAGATATCACCGATGTGCTCAGTTTACAAAACTGATCATTATGATGAAAAATTAAATTTTCGAACCACTAAATCTATATATATGACAGGTTTTACTCTCATTAGCTAAATATGGAAGTCCTACTCCCTTAGCTACTTTTGGGAAGTACTCCCAACCTTCCTCCTATTATACTCAACACTTTGAGTACCATATCCTAAGTGAGTACCATATTCTTGTCTGCATGGGAATTGGTAAACCAGTACACTGTATGACCCTCAATTGCGTTAGTTGTATTCAGCTGTTCACTGTTTATATGATATTCCTGTTAGCGATAGCGTTTCCGGAGTCGCAGCTGTTTTACCTATGCTTCATTAACAGCTGAGTTGACCAAACCCAATACGTTGACATCTGATTTATTCCAACAGCTGAGTTCCCTGTAGGCATCTGCTTTTGTTCAACTGTTATTCCGTTGACAGCTGATTTGACCAATCCAATTTCATTGACATCTATTTACGCCAACGGTACTTTCACTTAGTAAACATCTGAAATTCCAGATAGCAACATCTGAAATACTTCATCCAATTGCGTTGACATTTGAGTTGACGAAACATCTAACATTTCCGATTAGTGACATCTGAAATTGGATAGCGATAGAACCCCCGAGTCACATCTGTTTGCAACGTCTGAAATTCATCTCGTAACCATACGCTGTTTGTTTCAACATCTGTTTTCCCAAGTTGCAGCTGGATGCTCAGTGCAAATGTTATTTAATAGAAATTGAGTTTTAAAAATGAAGTGAACCCCGATGTCAAGATCTGATTTCACCCAGATGTTGTTTAAAGAAAGAAAATGTTCAGATTTTATGATTTATGGCAAAGATAACAGACGCTCCATATGGAAAGGGTGAGCAGCAGTCGAGAGTGTCGGTTGCCCCTTCATATTGGTCGAGTTTCGCCATATAGAACTGATATCATTAGTCATTTTATCAAGTGCAACGGGACCTAAGGAGAGCTTCTGAGCCATAAGTCAAAAAGAAAGGAATGTTGGGATCTGAGTTATTCCCAAAATTGAATGTTTACGAAGAGCTATGTTTAAATGTTTTCCTTTAAACTATGTTACTGTATGTATTGCGCCTGTCTGCATGTCGTGTTCTTGTTACTCTTAGTTTTGCTTTCTGAGCCCCTAGGCTCACTATCTTTCTTGGTGCAGGTGAGTCGGTTCCAGGGCAGACGGGTGGAGGAGTCTGAATCAGCTGTGGTGTGTGGGTGTTTATCAATGGCCGGAAATTCTGCGATGTTCATTTTGTTGCTGTTGTTTTTGATCTTTTGTTAAATTGTATTAAGATCCATTACAACAATGATGAATCCAAAAAGAGTTCCAGTCGTTGTAATTCGCAATCGCATTTTGTATTTTGAATACTGATATGGAAATATGTTGCTTTATTCCTTGGCGTCAATAGTTATTCTTTGATTTTTTTTTTAGCAAGGCAATACAACTTGCTGTTATTCCTTTAAGCCCTTCAATTTAGTCTTTATATTTTTATTTTTTTATGGCCCCATGGGGTTTGGGTGCTACAAACTTGGTATCAGAGCATGGTCACGAGATAAAAACACACATTTCAAGCTGGAACAAATTTCGTCGACCGTTTCTCCGGAGTAGTGAGTTTTCTTTTATGTTTTAGAGCATGTATCTCTTGATTCTTGCATGTTCTGATGTTCTTTTGTGGTGGATTGCTGGCTATAGATTAATATGTCTGGCCGAGGAAGAAGAAATATTCCAGTAGATGAATCCAACCCCGATAGCAACGCTAGTATTGCCCAGCTATTAAGTTTATTGGTAGACAATCGAGTAGAGGCAATGGCCAATCTTCGAGTAGCAGAGGTCCAAGCCATGATGACCCTCAGGAAAGATTTTAAAAGACAAAAGCCAAGAGAATTCAGTGGCACAACAGACCCATTTGTCGCAGAGAGTTGGATAAAGTCGATGGAGGTGATATTTGAATATCTCCAGGTGCCAGACTTAGAGAGGGCCAGATGTGCCATTTATATGTTGAGAGATGATGCTATGCTCTGGTGGGAAGGAGCTAGACTCACAGTGGACGTCACGAACCTCTCCTGGGAAGAATTCAAGATAGTGTTCTCTGAACAGTATTTTACTGAGGATAAGAGGTTTGAATTGAAAAGGGAATTTTTGATGATCAAGCAAGGGGATCTGTCTGTCCAAGAGTATATTCGAAAGTTCGAGAGAGGATGTTATTTTGTACTGTTAATTGGAGCAGATCCTAAGGAGAAGTTGCGACATTTCATCGATGGGTTAAAGCCATCACTTAGACATGATGTTAGACTGGTGGAGCCAAAGGACTATAGGGGCACAGTGGACAAAGCCCTCAGAGCTGATCAAGATTGGAAAGCTGTTGTGGAGGAGCGACAGCTGAAGAGACAAGCCTTTCAACACAAGGACCAGAAGCCATCTATGAAGCCATACAAGAATCAGCAGAGACCCCAAGATCCTAAGCCCCTAGCTGTTCCACCTATTAGTGCGGTTCCAGCATTTGGAAGCAGACCGGTGTGTTCCAAGTGTCAGAAGAACCACCCTGGTCCATGTAGAGTTGGACAAAATGTTTGTTACAGATGTGGGTTGCCGGGACATATTATAAAGAACTGTCCAAAGGCGAAGCAGATGGTGACCAGTAGAGCTTACGTCATGACGACTGACCAAGTCAACCAAGATTCTTCAGTGATTAGTTGGACAAAATGTTTGTTACAGATGTGGGTTGCCGGGACATATTATAAAGAACTGTCCAAAGGCGAAGCAGATGGTGACCAGTAGAGCTTACGTCATGACGACTGACCAAGTCAACCAAGATTCTTCAGTGATTATCGATAATATTTTGATTGCTGGTTTGCCTTATTTAGCCTTGATAGATTCAGGAGCAACGCATTCGTTCATAGCATCAGATTTTTCTAAGAAATTACCTGATGGTCCCAGAAATAGGATCACTAAGTAAATAGGAGTTCAGAAGGGGGGGGGGTTGAATGAACTCCTTCGATTTTTCTATTTCAAAACTCTTTTAAAATATTTTGGATCTCAGTTTTATGCAAACTTCTCAGCCAACAATATTTGTGCGGAAAAAGGCTGATTGGTTTGTGAACAGTGAATAACAAGCAATAATAAATAAATGCTGTATGTAAAAGATTGAGTCAGGAATTTGTTTCTGGAAGTTGAGACTTCAATGTCCTACGTCTCCCCTTCTTCCTCCTCGGAAGGTATCACTAGAAGATTTGATGCAAGTAGGCCTTCTACAAACACCCGATCCCAAAGCTAGCAGCTATGAGAACTCCTAGCACTTCACAACACTCCACACAGACTTCACTGCTGGTTTACAACACTTGTTTGTTTTTCGAACTTCTTAATAAAGACAGTTCGTTACAGACTCAATCAAATACAACAATGAATACACATTGTGAGTACTGTAAAATCTCTGGTTTCTAAGACAATGAAACTTGATTCAATAATGTGAACTAGAGAATGACACTCGAAGGTATAACAGTGAATATCCAATGAATGAAGATTCTTCGAGTGCTTGAGCTTTGAATGCTTTCAACGAAGAGTGAGCTCTAGAAAAAGTTTGACAGCGTGACCACAATAGATAGATGGCGAAGTATGTTTTCTTCAACACTGCTGCTGATATATATAGTCTTCGATTGCAACGGTCATTTAATTCTCCAAAGGAAATGAATCCCGTTTGAATTGCTGCCAAAATTGTACACCGTAATTCCTGCTCCACTAAACGGGTAAATTGCTCATTCACAGAGCCAATTTGTCTTCTTTCTATATTTGAGCAAACATGAAAAAACGGCCTCTGTACATTGTACTATTTACCCAAAATAGTACACACCTTGTCTCCTTAATTCCAGGCAACTGTACGATCCTACGAATCTTTTCAAATTTGAGTAAACGATCGTATTTGAATTTCTTTTAGGTTTGCGCCTGAAATTCCTTCTGTTTACCAGCTTTTCCTTCGTCGTTTCAAATCCTGCGACTGGAAAAACACGTGAGAAAATTTACCTGCTGATAAGCATATTGTGTTTTTCCACCGACTGGTCCTTTGTAAAACTCAACGACTGATTTTCTGGTGCAAAGCCAAAACGTTGTCGTATCAACTTATTCAAGCGACATCGTTTTGCTATCAAATAACACCTGCTGGTTGATGTTCACTGTAGCCATCTGCTGGTTTCCCTTAAATAGTGCACCTGTTGACTCTTCTTTTAACGAAAACATCTGCTGAAATAATGCTTCTGCTGATTTGTCTAAGCCAATCAATACGCTGTCGTTTCAACTTATCCAAACGCTGTCATTTCGCATTCTCCAACGAAATATACTAAGCAACTGCTGATTCTCTTCAAGAATTATTTTCACCTGCTGATAAGTAACTGTGCATCCCACGAATTCGTTCCAACTTACTTGCGCTGTCGTTTTTAGCATTCCTTAGCAAAACACGTTAAAAGTAAAATATGTACCATCTGCTGATCGAAACAAGAACACCTGCTGATTGCTCGCAAAGAATGTATCTGCTGACTATCTCTTCAAGAAAGTATCTGCTGAATATCTTCGAGAACAAACTAACCACTGATTGCATACCATCTGCTGATTTCCAACGAATACCCCAACTGCTGAATTTTATCCCAAAAGACCAACTGCTGAAATCCAACGGATATACTACCTGCTGAAGTGCCACTGGTCTATTGATAAATGTTCTCCTGTTAGATGCGGCAACTGATTGTCCAATAGCAACTTGTCTTATTTTTGTTATCACAAAAACTAATAAATTTTATCCTAACATTACCTGTCAGACCTGACAAAGTAACCATGGGATTTTGTGTAACGGTATCATCTGGGGAAGAGCTGGTATCCCATGACCTATTTCGTGATTTAGAACTTAGGATTCAAGGGCATTTGATTTCTGCCAATTTGATTGTATTACCGATGCCTGAGTTCGACATGATATTGGGGATAGATTGGCTAACTAAGTATGAAGTAGTAATAGACTTCAAGATCCGAACAGTGGTGGAAAAACCCCTAAGAGGAGACTGGTTTACGTTTGAGGCCAATCAGATTTGTAAGATTCCTCGCATTATTTCAGCTCTTAAGACACAGAGTTGTTTGAAGAAAGGAGTAATAGGATTTTTTATAAGCCTGTCATCCTTAGAAGCTGCTAGAAAACCTCAACTTCCAGATGTAGAAATAGTAAATGAATTTCATGAAGTGTTTTCAGAAGATATACATGGACTACCACCTGATAGGGAGATGGAATTTGCAATTGATTTAATCCCCGGAGCAGCACCAGTTTCTAAGCCACCCTATCTCCTTGCTCCATCGGAAATGAGGGAATTAAAGGAATAGATACAAGATCTGTTGGACAAAGGATTTATTAGACCAAGTACTTCGTCATGGGGAGCCCCTGTTTTGTTCGTTAAGAAGAAAGATGGGAGTCTAAGACTTTCTATAGATTATAGAGAGTTGAATAAATTGACGATTAAGAATAAATATCCCCTTCCTAGGATTGAAGATCTGTTTGATCAGCTGAAGGGATCTGTAGTATTCTCTAAGATCGATTTGAGGTCGGGCTATCACCAGTTAAAGGTAAAGTCAGCAGATGTCTATAAGACTGCCTTTAGAACACGATACGGCCATTATGAGTTTTTGGTAATGCCCTTTGGACTTACTAACGCCCCCTCAGCTTTTATGGATTTGATGAACAGAATTTTCCAAACCTTTTTGGATCAGTTTGTAATTGTGTTCATCGATGATATCCTAGTATATTCCAAGACCAAACTCGAGCATGCGAACCATTTGAGAACAGTGCTCCAGACTTTGAAGGATAAGCAACTGTTTTCCAAGTTCAGTAAATGTGACTTCTGTTGGAAAAGGTAGCATTCTTAGGTCTCATTATATCTAAAGATGGACTAGAGGTAGACCCAGCGAAAGTGGAAGCCGTTCACGACTGGCCAGTACCAAGATCTGTTTCAGAAGTTAGGAGTTTTCTGGGTTTAGCTGGATACTATAGGCGTTTTATTAAAGGATTTTCGAAGATAGTTGTTCCCTTGACTTTGCTTACTAGAAAGCTGAATAAGTTTGAGTGGACTCCAGAATGTCAATTCAATTTTGAGCAGTTAATGTCAGGCCCTCGTGCTATAAACAGAGTAAAATCATACAAACACATGTGGAAGCTAACAAAAAGGCGGATAAAATTTTCGTTTTTGGCCTGACGGTTTAAAACAATATAATTTAAAATAAAACGACAATCAAAATATATCCCAGTTTTGTAAAAACAACCGACGGTATAGCATAACAGCATCAACACAATAACATGTATCAAATTCCCACAACCCAATACAACAGCAAAGCGCAGGGCATCCCCTGGCTAGGAATAATGATACATATAAATACGCTATACGCTACTGGGATACTCTAACCACCTCCTGGGGCACCACCAGCTGGGTTATAACCACGACCAGCTGTAAAACCTGGGTTCTCTGAAAACAACACAAACAAGGAAACAAACCAAGCCCCAGAGGGACATGGGGTCAAACCCCAGTACGGTGAGCAACATATATAGCTAAAAGAATGCATAAGATAAAATGCAGATGCTATGCATGAGACACCGGATATACGAACAATGGCTGCAATAACAATATGAATGCAATATGGGAAAATGCATGTATGCATAACAGGGCATCTAAACGATCAACAGAAATCACATATGCACACAGCAACATCCTCATCAATTCACAACAGCCATCTAGCATTCAATCTCACGCCAATTCCAAGCTATAACAAGATCAAATCCGTACCTTATACTTTTGTGCAATAATTACTAAAAAACAGGCCCGAGAGACCTGGATAGCAACCTGCTAAATACACAACACAAATCTCAAAAGCTGCACAAAAACTCACGGCCAATTACAGAAGCTCATGGCTTGGAGCCACGCTCAACCAACTCAATTTCTACCAAAACAGCTTACTGGAAGCTTAAACCAAGGCTAGGAACAAGATCTCATCACAAAGGAACGAAGTTCTACCTGCACTACAAAACGCACAATCGGGCAGCAACTTCGCGTTCCTCAACTATCCAACCACAGCCTCCAAAAGTGATAGGGAATGATAGAGCTTGGCAAGAGGAGTCCAACGATACCTCGAACGTATCAAACAACGGCCGGAAACGATGGGATTTGTCGGAGAAAAGCTACGGTGAACAGTAACCTAGGGTTCGAAGAGAAGAACACAATCGAGGAATATTTCGCTAAGTATGGAAATCTGGCATCTCAAATCGAAGACCAAGTCTTCCTTAAATACATCTCGCAAAAGCTGGTAAAATTATCCACCGAAATAACCAGCAGGCACCAACAACAAATCAACCAGCAGATGCAACGAAACCAGCTGCTGAAATCTCAAACAACACAAACCAAAACGACGTCGTAGAACACTACCTACGACTGGTATCTCAAATCGAAGACCAAGTCTTCCTTAAATACATCTCGCAAAAGCTGGTAAAATTATCCACCGAAATAACCAGCAGGCACCAACAACAAATCAACCAGCAGATGCAACGAAACCAGCTGCTGAAATCTCAAACAACACAAACCAAAACGACGTCGTAGAACACTACCTACGACTGGTTCTCAACCAAAAGCTGGACAACCAGACGACTGGTTTAAACATCGCCGGAATTCTCCAAAAGCTGGTACCAGCCGCAACATATAAAACGCAGCGTTGCAACTAATAAAAACGGCGTCGCACAACTGACGTCATCCAGTCGCTTGCTCTTGCGCAATACCAGCTGCAAGCTACAGTAACCTCCACCAGCAGCAAGCTACAGTAGCGAACAAATCTCTCGCAGCTGGACAACCAGTCGCAACATCCAAACGACGACGTTTCCTTCTCGCACTACAGTGATGTTGACCCACGTTGACATCTGCTTCGACCGGACAACCAGCAGGAACACACGCGACCAGATCTCTCATAGCGCTACACCAACACGACGTCGCTCCAACTAATCCAAACGCTGACGTTTTGCCCTTAATGCCAAATACACAAATGCAACGGCTGGATTACTAAACGTGCAACCAGATCTCAGTTAACACAAATTCATCCATATTTCTCTAAAACGACGGCGTTTAGGAATATCGCGCCAAAACACTCTACGACTGGATTCACCAAAATGACCAGCTCTTACCACCAAACCAGCTTTCACACAAAAATATCAAAAACACGAAAACTCCCAGAATTGCTCCAAATGCTATTTCAGACCCTAAAATGCAAACCAAACTTACAAACTGAGATCTAAACCACCAGAAATCTCTAAAAACCGATACATTTCAACAATTAATCTTAAACACAAATCAAGGTATCACATTTCTCCCCCAATAAAAAAGGATTTCGTCCCCGAAATCAAACAACAATTCTGGCACAAAACACAGCAACAGCAAAATACAAACAGAACTCGCCCAACACAAGGCCAAGAGTTCAAGATAACTGAGCAAACATATAACAACAATTAGGGAAGAAATACAGCCAAAAACTACAAATTACTGGAAATTTAGCTCAACAGATACTCAAACAGATGCGGCCACTTGCGCTGCATCTTTTCTTCTAGCTCCCAAGTAGCTTCTTCCCTTCCATGTTTGCTCCACTGCACCATTACCAACGGAATGGTCTTATTTCTCAGTTGTTTCTCTTTTCTTCCAAGGATCTGCAAGGGATATTCTAGATAGCTCAACGACTGATCTAGCTCAACCTCGTCAGTTCTAAGCACATGAGACGGATCTGGCTCATACTTCCTCAACATGGAAACATGAAAGACGTCATGAAGAGAAGACAACTCTGACTGCAACACAGCCAATACACTAAATGGCCAATCCTCTCAAAAATCTCATATGGACCAACGTAACGAGGGGCTAACTTTCCCTTGTGTCCAAAGCGCATGACACTACGAACGAAGAAACTTTGAGAAATATGCGATCACCAACCTGAAACTCGAGAGGTCGACGCCTCTTATTCGCATAACTGGCTTGGCGATCTTCGGCAGCTTTCATCCGCTGTCTAATAAGATCCACATGATCTTTCATTTTCTGCACAAAGTCAGGGGCAGATAGCTGCTTCTCCCCCACTTCTTCCCAACACACCGACGATCTGCACTTTATGCCATACAAAGCCTCAAAAGGCGCCATACCAATCGTCACTTGGTAGCTGTTATTATACGAAAACTCAACCAAAGACAACTCGTCTTGCCAGCTACCTCCGAAATCCAACACAACAGCTCGCAACATATCCTCTAACGTCTGGATAGTGCGCTCAGATTGTCCATCTGTCTGGGGGTGATACGCGGTGCTCATCACCAATCTGGTACCCAAAGCTGTTTGCAGACTCTTCCAAAACCTGGATGTAAACCTCGGATCTCGGTCGGAAACGATTGAAACAGGCACACCATGCAGTCTAATAACAAAATCAACGTACAACTTTGCCATTTTCTTCAACTAGAAGGTCATTCCATAGGGAATAAAATGTGCAGACTTCGACAGACGGTCTACAACCACCCATATAGCATCGCATCCTCTGCTGGAACGAGGCAGATGCATCACGAAATCCATAGCAATGTGCTCCCAATTCCATTGGGGCACTTCCAAACTCTGTAACGACCACCAGGTCTCATCCTTTCGGCCTTAACCATCTGACAATTCAAACAACGAGCAACAAAACCAGCAACGTCGCTCTTTAGGCTAGCCCACCAAAAGTGCGGCTTCAAAGCATGGTACATCTTCCGTGCAGCAGGATGAACACTATGTCTGCTACAGTGCGCTTCCCGAAGGATATCCTCCTTCAAATCAATCAAATTGGGCACAACAAACCTGCCCCGAAAACGAAAACCAGCAACGTCGCTCTTTAGGCTAGCCCACCAAAAGTGCGGCTTCAAAGCATGGTACATCTTCCGTGCAGCAGGATGAACACTATGTCTGCTACAGTGCGCTTCCCGAAGGATATCCTCCTTCAAATCAATCAAATTGGGCACAACAAACCTGCCCCGAAAACGCAAACAACCATCAGAAGAGACGGAATAGTCCTCAAGTTCGCCAGCTCTGACCTTCAGTTTCAACTCGTGGATAGACGGATCAGTCCTTTGAGTTGCTCGAATGGTAGAAACAATCTGTGGCTCCACTTGAAAATAAGAAACCACCACACAATTCTCAGCCAGGTAAAATCTCCAACCCGTAGTGTTAAGATGCTCCAGATCCTTAGAGATGTACAACGAAGCAAGCATCTCACAAGCCTTCCTGCTCAAAGCATCGGCCACTACTTTCGACTTCCGAGGCTGGTACTTAATCTCACAATCAAAATCCTTTAGCAGCTCCATCCACCGACGTTGACTTATGTTCAAGTCAGGCTGCGAAAACAGATATTGCAAACTCTTGTGGTCGGAGTACACCACAAACTGCTCGCCATACAGGTAGTGACGCCAGATCTTTAACACAAAGACCACCGCTGCTAACTCCAAATCATGGACGGGGTAACGAGTCTCGTGCGGTTTCAACTGCCGCGAGGCATACGCAATGACTCGACCATTTTGCATCAACACACAACCCAATCCATTGAGCGAAGCGTCAGAACAAATAACGAATCCACCTGTACCGGACAGCAGAGCCAACATAGGCGCAGTAGTCAACTTTTCCTTGAGCAGTTGAAAAGCATTCTCGCACTGCTCAGTCCATACAAACCTCTTGTCCTTCTGAGTTAATTGAGTCATCGGCTTTGCTATACTAGAGAATCCCTCAATAAAGCGACGATAATAGCTAGCCAGACCCAAGAAACTGCGAATCTCGGAAACATTCCTGGGATGCTCTCAGTTCAGAACGACATCAACCTTGCTAGGATCCACCGAAATCCCCTCGGCCGAAATCACATGTCCCAAGAATACGACGCGATCCAACCAAAACTCACATTTGGAAAACTTTGCATACAATTGCTGGTCTCTCAGCGTCTGAAGGACAATACGCAAATGCTCCTTGTGCTCCAAAGGAGTCTTCGAATAGACTAAGATGCCGTCGATGAACACGATCACAAACTGATCAATAAACTTGCGGAAAACTCGGTTCATCAAATCCATAAATACTACAGGCACGTTGGTCAAACCAAACGGCATCACCAAAAACTCAAAATGTCCGTACCTCGTACGAAAAGCAGTCTTCAAGACATCTTGCTCTCTCACTCTCAGCTGATGGTACCCGGAACGAAGATCAATCTTTGAATACACCGCAGAACCTTGCAACTGATCAAACAGATCATCGATTCTCGGCAACGGGTACTTGTTCTTGACAGTGGCTTTATTCAACTGGCGAAAATCAATGCACATCCACATTGAGCCATCCTTCTTCTTCACAAACAGTATGGTCTTGACAGTGGCTTTATTCAACTGGCGAAAATCAATGCACATCCACATTGAGCCATCCTTCTTCTTCACAAACAGTATGGGCGCTCCCCACGGTGACATACTAGGGAGAATAAAACCTTTCTCCAGCAAATCATCTAACTGCACCTTGAGTTCTCTCAACTCCGCAGGAGCCAGATGATAAGGAGCACGTGAAATCGGAGCTGTGCCAGGCACCAGCTCTATGCTGAAGTCGATCTCCCGCCTTGGAGGAAAACCAGGAATCTCCTGCGGGAACACATCCGAGAAATGTCGCACCACAGGAACGTCACTAAGCTGAACGCTGGAAGAAGAAGACGCATCCAAAGCGTAAATCATAAAGCCAGCATTCCCCAAAGACAACAAGCTAAACATTTCCATCGCTGAGACCAACGGGATCTTCGATCTAGAATCCTGGTCGTAGAAGTCCCACTTCTCGCCAGACATAGGCCTAAAACGCACAATCCCATGGAAGTAATCCACGGAGGCCCTATAGTTGGATAGCAGATCCATCCCAACTATGCAATCGAAATCCCGAAGCATCAAACGGATCAATTTTGCTAACAAGACATGCTCACCAAACCGCAACACGCCATCTAATAAAACCTCCTGGAGAACAGGCTCACACCACCAGGGGTAGAAACAGAAATGGCATAGTGCAAAGGAATGGTACACAGACCATGCTCAAGACATGTACCTCCAATCACCCGGCTCGGTGTCTCCTCGGCCTGCTCCCTCGTAATGGCGTTAACCTGAGCATGCTGAGGTCCTCAGAAGAAAGGCTGAGACGACTGCCCAAAGCGCGAAGGGCCAGGCTGCAGAAACGGCCTAAACTGAGTCTCACCCAATCGGGGCTGCTGAAACTGTTGAAAACGTCCCCTGGACTGACCTCCACGACCCTGAGGCTTGGGCGCGGTCTGCTATGATCTAGCTGACGAACACACTCTCGTAAAATGCCCGGACTGACCACAAAGGTTGAAGGAACCCTGCACATGAACACACTGCGTGGAAGGATGCTTTCCACCACAAAAGCCGCAAAACTCAGTCCGAGATCCACTTCTACTTGAACTGCCTGAACCAGAAGAGCCAGAACCCGACTTCTTCCTAAACTGCTGACCTCGGGGTCGAAACCTCTGACGGCCAGACTGCTGCGCCACCTGTGGCTGCTGCTGCTGCTGGGGCTGATAGGCTGACTGGGCAGACTGAGAAGACTGCGCTCCCTAAATGGCAGGACGACCACCCTGCGGTACCTGTTGTCTGCGAGCACGAAGACTCCGCAAACCTTCCTCAATGTCGATGGCACTGTCCACAACCTCAGCGTAAGTCTTTGGCTTACTAGTCAAAACCATCTGATACAACTCTTCATTCAAGCCCTCAAGAAATAGAGTCCGCTTGGCCCTCTCCCGGCCAGAAACATGGGGAGCGTACGCCAACAGAGAAGAGAACTTCCTAGCATACTCCCGAACAGTCATGGAACCCTGCTCCAGATGGTCGAACTCCCGCTCCCGGGCGTTCACATAATACTCGGGCACATACTCCTGCCGGATGGTCTCGCAAAAACTGTTCCAAGAGATCCCAACACCAGTTTCCTCCAAAGTACTAGAAGCGCCTCGCCACCAGCGCTCCGCGGCCTTCCTAAGCAGTAGAATCACTAAACTCAAATGGAGCTCATCATCATACTGACATCGATCGAAAAGAAAGATAACGTTCTGGAGCCACGAGTCCGCATCCTCACTGGACTCATCACCATTGAAGACTGGAGGGTTCATCCTCTGAAACCGAGTGATCACTACGTCCATCCGCTCCACCGGGGGAGGCAAGTCACAAAATTCCTCCTCCTCATCACTAACACGAGTATGACTGCGAGCACTCCTCGTTCTGTCCTGCTGATTCCTCAAACTTCCCCCTACCTCTACCACGACTTCTAGGCGGCATCTAGGAAAACACTCAACAAGATCAAGCAAAACAGAACAAATACGGCATAGATAGCATATAACACAGAAATATGAAGCACGTAGTCACATAGTCAAGCACACATAACACACAACACTGTGCCTAGACTCGAGTGTGATCAAATAAATTGAGCTTATCCCAGCTTAAGCTCTGATACCAAAAATGTCAGCCTCGTGCTCTAAACAGAGTAAAATCATACAACACATGCGGAAGCTATCAAAAAGGCGGATAAAATTTTCGCTTTTGGCCTGACGGTTTAAAACAATATAATTTAAAAATAAAGCGATACTCAAAATATATCACAGTTTAGTAAAAACAACCGACGGTATAGCATAACAGCATCAACACAATAACATGTATCAAATTCCCACAACCCAATACAACAGCAAAGCGCAGGGCATCCCCTGGCTAGGAAACTGATACATATAAATACGCTATACGCAACTGGGATACTCTAACCACCTCCTGGGGCACCACCAGCTGGGTTATAACCACGACCAGCTGTAAAACCTGGGTTCCCGAAAAACAAAACAAACAAGGAAACAAACCAAGCCCCAGTACGGAGAGCAACAGATATAGCTAAAAGAATGCATAAGATAAAATGCAGATGCTATGCATGAGACACCGGATAACAACGGAAGGCTCAACCAACAAGGGTGCTAAGGAACTCAAGCACATCTCCAAGAATCTGCAACAACAGTGGCCACGGGGTGAGTTCACAGTGTGGTAATGAGCCACTCTCCGTGATACTACACCCGAATATCAGATGCATCAAACAACTCAACCTGCCGTTGCCTCGCCCATGAACTGTGGTAGTTAACCACTCGGCGCATGGTGGCTAACGATCCCAGCAGGGAGATGAGAGTGCGGTATTGCCGCTCGCCCTCGCATCCTGGTAAGAATCAACAACAGCAATACAAGATACGAACAATGGCTGCAATAACAATATGAATGCAATATGGAAAATGCATGTATGCATAACAGGGCAGCTAAACGATCAACATAAATCACATATGCACACAGCAACATCCTCATCAATGCACAACAGCCATCTAGCATTCAATCTCACGCCAATTCCAAGCTATAACAAGCTCAAATCCGTACCTTATACTTTTGTGCAACAATTACTAAAAAACAGGCCCGAGAGACCTGGATAGCAACCTGCTAAATACACAACATAGATCTCAAAAGCTGCACAAAAACTCACGGCCAATTACAGAAGCTCACGGCTGGGAGACACGCTCAACCAACTCAATTTCTACCAAAACAACTTACTGGAAGCTTAAATCAAGGCTAGGAACAAGATCTCATCACAAAGGAACGAAGTTCTACCTGCACTACAAAATGCACAATCGGGCAGCAACTTTGCGTTCCTCAACTATCCAACCACAGCCTCCAAAAGTGATAGGGAATGATAGAGCTTCGCAAGAGGAGTCCAACGCTACCTCGAACGTATCAAACAACGGCCAGAAACGATGGGAATTGTTGGAGAAAAGCTACGGTGAACAGTAACCTAGGGTTCAAAGCGAAGAACACAATAGAGGAATATTTCGCTAAGTATGGAAATCTGGTATCTCAAATCGAAGACCAAGTCTTCCTTAAATACATCTCGCAAAAACTGGTTAAATTATCCACCGACATAACCATCATGCACCAACAACAAATACAACCAGCAGATGCAACGAAACCAGCTGCTGAAATCTCAAACAACACAAACCAAAACGACGTCGTAGAACACTACCTACGACTGGTTCTCAACCAAAAAGCTGGCTAATCAAAATGGCGTCGCACAACTGACGTCATCCAGTCGCTAGATCTTGCGTAATACCAGCTGCAAGCTACAGTAACCTCCACCAGCTGCAAGCTACAGTAGCGAACAAATCTCTCGCATCTGGACAACCAGTCGCAACATCCAAACGATGAAGTTTCCTTCTCGCGCTATAGTGATGTTGACCCGCGTTGACATCTGCTTCGACTGGACAACCAGCAGGGAACACACGCGACCAGATCTCTCGATAGCGCTACACCAACACGACGTCGCTCCAACTAATCCAAATGCTGTCATTTTTCCCTTAATGCCAAATACAAAAATGCAAAGGCTGGATTACTAAACGCGCAACCAGATCTCACTTAACACAAATGCATCCAGCTTTCACTAAAACTACGGCGTTTAGGAATCTCGCGCCAAAACACGCTACGACTGGATTCACCAAAATGACCAGCTCTTATTTACACAGATGCGTCCAAGTTGGGATTAGGAGCTGTACTGAAGCAGGATCGTAGAGTGATTTCCTACTCTTCCCGACAACTAAAGAATCACGAGAAAAATTATCCCACGCACGACTTGGAGCTGGCAGCTGTAGTGTTTGAATTGAAAATTTGGAGACATTATCTGTATGGAGAAAAGTGTGAAATATTCACGGATCATAAAAGCCTCAAATACTTTTTCGCCCAAAAGGAATTGAACATGAGGCAGAGGAGATGGCTGGAGCTGGTGAAGGATTATGATTGCACCATCAGCTACCATCCAGGGAAGGCTAATGTCGTAGCTGATGCATTAAGTAGAAAATTTGTTGGTTTAGCCCAGCTATCTGTCCAAAGACCATTGGCTATGAGATCGAGAAGTTCGAAATGGAATTAGTGACCAAGGACAGCGCTATGTTTTTTGCAAATATCTCGATTCATTCGAATATGATAGACCAGATTAGAGAGGGACAGCTGAAGTATGAGCAACTCCAGAAGTGGGTGAAACAAGATAAATAAAGAGGCGGCAACCTCTATTTTTCAGAAGAAGGAGTAATCATATTTCAGGGCCGAATGTGGTACCCCAAGTCGACACTTTGAGATCAGATTTGATGGCAGAAGCTCATTCAGCTCCATACTTTGTGCATCCCGGAAGCACTAAGAGTATAAGGACCTCCAAAAGCTGTATTGGTGGCCAGGAATGAAAAGAGATATCGCTAGATTTGTCTCAGAATGCTTAACATGCCAGTTGGTAAAAGCTGAACACCAACGACCCGTGGGATTGTTGAAGCCGTCGCCCATTCCTGAGTGGAAGTCAGAATGTATAGCTATGGATTTTGTGATTCGACTGCCTAGGACTACCCAAGGATATAATTCTATTTGGGTTATAGTAGATAGACTTACGAAATCTGCTCACTTTTTACCAGTAAAGACAACATATGATGTGAGTAGATACGCAGAGTTATATGTAAAAGAGATAGTAAGACTTCATGGTGTTCCCCTTTCGGTAGTATCTGATAGAGATTCCAAGTTCACGACCGCCTTCTGGAAGAGTTTACATAGAGCTTTAGGTACACGGTTGACCTTTAGCACGGCTTTTCACCCCCATAAGGATGGACAATCAGAAAGGGTGATTTTAATTTTGGAAGATTTACTCAGAGCATGTATTATAGACTTCTCAGAGAATTGGGATCTGAAACTACCGTTGGTAGAATTTGCATATAATAACAGTTTCCAAGCATCGATACAGATGGGTCCTTACTAAGCACTTTATGGACACAAGTGTAGAACGCCTCTCCATTGGGATGAAGTGGGAGAGCGAGCTGGCTTAGGACCAGATGTGGTTGAGCAAACAGCAGAAGTTGTTAGGAAAATAAGGGAAAGAATGAAAGCTGCTCAAGGCAGACAAAAGAGCTATGCGGACAATAGACGGAGGGAGCTGAATTTTGAAGTCGGTGATCACGTCTTCTTGAAAGTAGCTCCAATGAAAGGAGTGATGCATTTTGGTAAGAAGGGAAAGCTGAGCCCTAGATACATTTTTCCTTATGAAATTCTGGACAAAGTAGGAACGATGGCTTATCGATTAGCACTGCCGCTGTCAGGCCTTGTGCTCATAACAGAGTAAAATCATACAAACACACGCGGAAGCTATCAAAAAGCGGGTAAAATTTTCGCTTTTGGCCTGACGGTTTAAAACAATATAATTTAAAATAGTACGATACTCAAAATATATCCCAGTTAATAAAAACAACCAAACGCAACTACCAGCCAACAATACACAGTATAGCATAACAACAACAACATGTATCAGACTCCAACAACAAAATACAACGACAAAGCGCATGGCATCCCCTGGCTAACTGTACTGATACATATAAATATGCTATACGCTACTGGGATACTCAACCACCTCCTGGGGCACCACCAGCTGGGTTAAAACAACGACCAGCTGTAAAACCTGGATTCCTGAAAACAACACAAACAGAGAAAATAACCAAGCCCCAGAGGGACATGGGGTCAAACCCCAGTACAGAGAGCAACTGAAATAGCTAAATAAAATGCATAAGATAAAATGCAGATGCTATGAATGAGACATCGGATAACAACTGAAGGCTACAACCGAGCAAGGAGCCAAGGAACTCAAACATAGCTCCACAAGATCAGCAACAATCAGTGGCCACGGGGTGTGTTCAAAGTGTGGTAATGAGACACTCTCCTTGACACTATCCTGGTAAGAAACAACAGCAATATACAAGATACGAAGCTGCAAAACACAATACACGAGGGATCTGAAACAATGCATGAACAATACGTATATGCACATCAATAAAACAGCTAGCATAAACACAATGCTTAGCAAGCAATACACAGCCATGTTCACCGAAACATCCCAGCAGCCTCACATTAAATCTCACGCCAATTCTAAGCTACATCAAGCTCAAATCCGTACCTCATACTTTCTGTGCAACAATTACTACAAGCAAAGGACCCGATAAATCTGAATTTCAACCTGTCGAAACACACAGGGCATAAATCACAGGGACGCTAATACACAGAAAGCACGCTGGGAGCTACACACACTCAACCAGCTATCATCCTACACAATAATTCAACAGGAAGCTCAATTCTAGGCTAGGAACAATATCTCATCGAACTAACGAAGTTCTACCTGAACTAAGAAATGCACGAGCTAAACCAAAAACTTCGTGCTTCCGCTCCAGCCCACAACAGCCTCCAAAACGGGTATAGGATGGAAGAGCTTCTCGAGAGGAGTCCAACGCTACCTCAAACGAATCAAACAATGGCTGGAAACGACGGGAATTTGCCGGAGAAACTCACGGTGAACAGTAACCTAGGGTTCGAAGCGAAGAACAGCAATCGGGAGAATATTTCGCTAAGTATGGGATCTGGTATCTCAAATCGAAGACCAAGTCTTCCTTAAATACATGCGTAAAAGCTGGTTAAGAAGTCCACCGACAAAACCAGACGACGCTCTACCAAAATCCCCAAAAGCTGGACAACCCAACGACTGGATGCTCCACAAACCAAAAGCTGGTACCAGACGTTGCATCAAAATGCTGCGTTCCAACTTACGTAAACGACGTCGTACAGACCCAACAGCTGGTCGCCAACCCCTCGTCTGGATTTCTTAGCGTTAACCAAAAACGACGACGCACAACCTACGTCATCCAGTCGCTAGCTCTCGCGCAAAACAACCAGACGCAAGCTACGGTAGAGTTGACCATCGTTGACGTTTGCTCTCAGCTGGTACCAGTCGCAATATCCAAAACGGCGTTGCAGCAACTAATCCAAACGGTGCCGTATCCAATTTATCAAAAAGCTATCGTTTTTCCCTCAACAAACAAGATAAAGCAGCAGCTGGATACAAACACGCTACCAGACTTCAAAAAAACACAATGCATCCAGATTTCATAAAAACGACGGCGTATCGGAATCTCGCGTTACCACTTAAACGTTGCGACTGTATTTCACCACCGACCAGCTTCCACAAAAAAACCAGATATCACAATCAGATCTCTACCCAAAAAAATACGAAAACTTCCAGAAATCCCTAAAATCCGATTAATCAAAACAATTAATCTTACATCAAAATCAGGTCTCACATTTCTCCCCCACTAAAAAGGATTTCGTCCCCGAAATCACAACAACAACTCTGGAACGCAACACAGCAGCAAAATACAAAACCGGAACTCGCCTAACATATGGCCAAGAGTTCAAGATAACTGAGCAAACAATTAACAGCAACTAGGAAAGAAATACAACCAATAGTTACAAACTACTGGAACTTTAGCTCAACAGCTACTCAAACAGATGTGGCCACTCGCGCTGTATCTTTTCTTCCAGCTCCCAAGTAGCTTCTTCCCTACCATGTTTGCTCCATTGTACCATTACCAACAGAATGGTCTTATTCCTCAACTGTTTCTATTTTCTGCCTAGGATCTGCAAGGGATATTCTTGATAGCTCATCGATTGATCTAGCTCCACCTCGTCAGTTCTAAGCACATGAGACGGATCGGGCTCATACTTCCTCAACATGGAAACATGGAAGACGTCATGAAGAGAAGACAACTCTGGCGGCAACAACACCCGATACGCTAAAGGGCCAATCCTCTCAACAATCTCATACGGTCCGACGTAACGAGGGGCTAACTTTCCCTTGCGTCCAAAGCGCATAACACTATGAAACGGAGAAACTTTGAGAAAAACATGATCACCAACCTGAAACTCTAGAGGTCGATGCCTCTTATTCGCATAACTGGCTTGGCGATATTGGGCAGCTTTCATCCGCTGTCGAATTAGATCAACATGATCTTTCATTTGCTGCACAAAGTCAGGGGCAGATAGCTGCTTCTCCCCCACTTCTTCCCAACATATCGGCGATCTGAACTTTCTGCCATACAAAGCCTCAAACGGCGCCATGCCAATCATCACCCGATAGCTGTTATTATACGAAAACTCAACCAACGACAATGCGTGTTGCCAGCTACCTCCGAAATCCAACACAACAGCTCGTAACATATCCTCCAACGTCTGGATAGTTCTCTCAGATTGGCCATCTGTCTGGGGGTGATATGCGGTGCTCATCTCCAATCTGGTACCCAAAGCTACTTGCAAACTATTCCAAAACCTGGAAGTAAACCTCGGATCTCGGTCGGAAACAATCGAAACAGGCACACCGTGCAGTCTAACAACAAAATCAATGTACAGCTTCGCCATTTTCTTCAACGAGAAGGTCATCCCACAGGGAATAAAATGTGCATATTTCGGCAGTCGGTCTATAACCACCCAAATAGCATCGCATCCTCTACTGGAACGAGGCAGATGCGTTACGAAGTCCATAGCAATGTGCTCCTAATTCCATTGGGGCACTTCCAAACTCTGCAACAGACAACCGCGTCTCATCCTCTCGGCCTTAATAATCTGACAGTTTAAACAACGAGCGACAAAACCAGCAACATCGCTCTTCAGGCCAGCCCACCAAAAGTGCGCTTCAAAGCGTGGTACATCTTCCGTGCACCAGGATGAACAGTATGTCTGCTACAGTGCACTTCTCGAAGGATCTCCTCCTTCAAATCAATCAAATTGGACACAACCAACCTGCAACGCAAACAACCATCGGAAGAGATAGAATAATCTTCAAGTTCTCCAGCCCTGACCTTCAATTTCAACTCCTGGATGGAAGGATCAGTCCTTTGATCTGCTCGAATACTCGAAACAATCTGTGGCACCACTTGGAACGAAGAAACCACAACACAATCCTCATCCGGGTAGAATCTACAATCTGTAGTGTTAAGATGCTCCTGATCCTTAGAGATGTACAACGATGCAATCATCTCAATAGCCTTCCTACTCAAAGCATCGGCCACTACGTTCGATTTCCCAGGCTGGTACTTGATCTCACAATCAAAGTCCTTAAGCTGCTCCATCCAACGGCGCTGTCTCATGTTCAGGTCAGGCTGTGAAAACAGATATTGCAAACTCTTGTGGTCCGAGTACACCACAAACTGCTCGCCATACATGTGGTGACGCCAGATTTTCAGCACAAAAAACACCGCTGCAAGCTCCAAATCATGGACTGGATAGCGAGTCTCATGCGGTTTCAACTGCCACGAGGCATACGCAATGACTCAACCATTGTGCATCAAAACACAGCCCAATCCATTTAACGAAGCGTCAGAAAAAACAACAAAACCACCTGAACCGGACGGCAGAGCAACCACAGGCGCAGTAGTCAACTTTTCCTTGAGCGGTTGAAAAGCATTCTGGCACTGCTCAGTCCATTGACAAACTGAAGCAAGCATTGATTGAAGCACCTGTGTTGATGATGCTAACTTATCAAGGAAGATTTGTAATTTATACCGATGCATCAAAGTTGGGACTAGGATCTGTGTTGATGCGGGATCGTAAAGTCATATCATACGCATCTAGACAGCTGAAGGATCATGAGAAGAATTACCCAACGCATGACTTAGAACTGGCAGCTGTTGTCTTTGCCCTTAAGATATGGAGACATTACCTATATGGGGAAAAGTGTGAGATATTTACAGATCACAAGAGTTTGAAATAATTCTTTAACCAGAAAGAATTGAATATGAGGCAGAGGCGATGGTTGGAGCTGGTTAAAGATTACGACTGTACGATCAGCTATCACCCAGGAAAAGCAAATGTGGTAGCTAATGCTCTAAGCAGGAAATCTGTTGGATTAGCTCAGCTGACTATTCAGAAGCCATTGACAGCTGATATTGAAAGTTTTGGACTCGAGATAGTGTCCAGCAGCAGTAGTAATATGATCATAGCAGACCTCTCAGTAAGATCAAATTTGTTAGACAAAATTCGAGAAGGTCAGCTGCAAGATGAGCAGTTGAATAGATGGGTTAAACAAGATAAAGAAAGAGGCAGAAGCCTCTATTTTTCAGAAGATGGAATTGTTAGGTATTTGGGCAGAATCTGGGTACCTCAAGTAGATGATTTAAGAGCTGATCTTTTGAAAGAAGCTCATATATCTCCATATTCAGTACATCCAGGAAGTACGAAAATGTACAAGGAACTCCAGCAGTTACTCCATCTGGGTTATAATTGATAGACTCACTTAGTCTGCTCATTTCTTACCAGTTAAAACAACATATGAGGTGAGAAGATATGCAGAATTATATGTTAAGGAAATATCGAGGCTACATGGTGTTCCAGTTTCTATTGTATCAGACAGAGATTCTAAGTTTACATCAGCATTTTGGAAAAGAATACATAAAGTTATGGGTACAAAGTTGACGTTCAGCACTGCGTTTCACCCCCAGACTGATGGACAATAAGAAAGGGTGATTCAGATTTTAGAAGATTTTCTTAGAGCTTGTATTGTAGATTTTTCATAAAACTAGGATTCAAAATTGTCACTGGTAGAGTTTTCCTACAATAACAGTTTCCAAGCTTCGATTCAAATGGCTCCATATGAAGCTCTGTATGGCCGAAAGTGTAGAACACAACTTCATTGGGATGAAGTTGCTGAAAGAGCTGGTTTAGGACCAGATATTGTGGAACAAACAGCAGCAACTGTTAGAAAAATAAGAAAAAGAATGAAAGCTACTCAAAGCCGACAGAAAAAAGTTATGCAGATAATCGAAGAAGGGAACTGAATTTTGAGATAGGTGATCACGTATTTTTGAGAATAGCTCCAATGAAAGGAGTTATGCGTTTTGGAAAGAAAGGAAAGTTGAGTCCAAGGTATATTGGACCATATGAGATTTTGGAGAAGATAGGGACATTAGCCTATCGTTTAGCTCTGCCACCGCAGCTGGCAGTAGTACACAATGTTTTCCATATATCAGCTTTGAGGAAATATATTCCCAATCCTTCGCATGTGCTAAGTCATGAACCAATCCAATTAGCACCAGATTTAAGTTATGAAGAAAGACCAGAAATAATTCTCCTCCGAGAAATTAGAAAACTAAGAAATCGTAGTATTCCTATGGTTAAGATACAATGGTCTAATCAGTCGGAGCGAGAAGAAACTTGGGAGACATAAGCTGATATGCTTTCCCTTTACCCACATTTAATTGGTACGTAAAATTTCGAGGACGAAATTTAAATAAGGAGGGTAGAGTTGTAACGCCCCAAAATCCATAGGACCACATTTATGCATTTTATTAATCTCATGGCCCAAAATGGAAATTTTAAATGTTATGTATTTGCTGATTAATTGATTTCAGAACATGAGATGTGTCGCGGCTGGTTCCAGCAGATGACTCCAAGAGCGATACATGAGCTGGTTTTAAATTGATTGGAAGTATTTTTAAGAGGGACAAATGATTTATTTTGAAAAAGGTTTGGTGTTTTACAAATTAAAATGAAATGAAGGGAATTTCACTAAATTTTATAAGTGTGTCATGCTTGATTTCACAAGTAGCTGCCACTAATCCCTTTCATATAAAAACCTGTTTTGAAAGCAAGTTCTTTATCATTTGCAAAGAAAACCTTCGGTGTTCTTCAAAAATTTTTCCAGAGAAGTTCGTGTGTTGCTTAAGGAGAACAATTCTGCAGGAATCGGTTGCTGTTGCAAAGCTTCGTTTAAGGCAAGTAAAAGATGATTTTTGACTCACCATTTGAAGCATATATTGATGTTTCTGAGTCTTTTTGCTTATATGTGTTACAGTATGTTTAAAGTTCATGTTTGAAATGAATTATGCATGAAAAGGAAAGAGAGATGGGTTCAAATTGATGTTTTCATGCTTCCAAATGTTTTCCAGAAAGTTTATGATGTTTTAAAGTACTGAGGATTCAAGTTTATTCCCCGAATGTTTATGAATGTTCTTCTCAGTAGGTGTAATACCATAATTTGATAACTGTGTAATCGATAGTTGCTACTTGAATCAGTATTAAGTCTGGTTTGATAGGCAACAGCTGATAGCATAGTTGTTGTTTTGATATTACAATTATCAAGTCAAATTCCAGCAGCTGCATTCCATTGTAATATTTCAGCAGTTGCGTTGTTTTCGTAAAATTATTAGATGCACTGTTCACCAGCAGATTCATTTCGTTGTTAAAATTCAGTGAGGAACTGTTCATTACAGCTGGTATTAGTCTTGCGACTGGTACTGTTCATTGCAGCTGGTATTAGTCTTGCGACTGGTACTGTTCATTGCAGCTGGTATTAGTCTTGCGACTGGTACTTTTCATTGCAGCAGGTATTAGTCTTGCGACTGGTACTGTTAATTGAAGCTGGTATTAGTCTTGCGACTGGTACTGTTCATTACAGCTAGTATTAGTCTTGTGACTGGTACTGTTCATTGTAGATGGTATTAGTCTTGTGACTGGTACTGTTCATTGAGTCTGGTTTTATATATGTTGCTTTTCTTGCGACTGGTTGTTTAGCGCTTTTCTTGCAGTTGGTTGACGCGCTAACGACGCCGTTTTATTAAATACGTTTGTTTTAAATGCAAAGACCTTGCGACTGTTTTTATTCTTTCGACTGGTTCCTATTCTTTGCGACTGGTTTCTCTTCCGACTGGTCTCATGTCGATAGTAAAGTTTTGAAAATGGAAGCGAGAGTTTTAAATGATGGAACCCGAGGATTTTAAGAAAGAAAGTTTTACGAAAGATGTTAAAGGAACAAAAGTTTATTTTAAGACTATGGCATAGTCGACTGATGTTCACCAACGAGAAGGGTGAGTAGTCGTCCAGATTTCGGCTGCCCTTTCATATGAGCTATATGCTAAAACTGATATCGGAAGTCATTTTGATCAAAGTGCAACACGGACCTGAATAGGGAGCTTCTATGCCAGAAATCTAAAGAAAATATTGATGATGATTGAGATTTGGGCTATTATTCCCTGTCTCCCAGTTTATGAATGAAATGATGTTTAAAGAAATGTTTATGTATTGACATTCCTTTAACTTATGTATAGATCAGAAGTCCACCTGCGTATTTAAACTTGTTATTATTCAGGTTTTACTTGCTGAGCCCCTAGGCTCACTAGCTTTTAAAATGGTGCAGGTGCGACAGTTGGAGAACGAACAGAAGGTGAAACTTGAATCAGCTGCTGGGTGGTGTGTGTTTGTCAAAGGCCAGCGTTTTCCGTGTCTTCAGTTGATGTTATTTTGTATTAGAAACACTGTATTAAATCAGTTGCAACAGTTGTACATTTATATAGAATATCAGCTGTTGTAAATCGCAATTGCAGTTATTAATGAAGTTTGTTTTTCCGCAAATGTTTCCAGTAGTTGGCGCGCATTTGAGTGTCTGTTAGAATTGGCTTCGCATTTTCTATTTCTTTTTAAGTTATAAGAAATACAGCTTATAACAAATTGTCTTTTAGCCCTTCTTTTTATTTGAAAATTTTTATTTACCCCAATTCGTGATTCCCGTGGGTTCGGGCGTCACAACATGGTATCAGAGCAACGTTCCTGAGATAAACACACGCACCATCAGCTGGATCAAAGTTCATCTTCTGTTCCTCTAAGTTGTGAGTTTATTTTCAGAGCACTGTCTTAAAATTATTTAGCATGTTCTGATATATGTATGTGGTGGATTATGGGCTATAGAATATAGAATGGCAGGAAGAGGAAGAACTAGACGAAGTATTCCTTTAGAAGAAACTGATAGTGATAATAATGCTAATATCACACAACTGTTAAGGCTTCTAGTAGAACAAAGTAACAGAGGTAATGGCCATTATGAATTCCAAGTTATGCCCTTTGGACTTACGAATGCTCCATCAGCTTTTATGGATTTAATGAATAAGGTCTTCCAACTATTTTTGGACCAATTTGTAGTAGTCTTTATTGATGATATTTTAGTGTATTCTAGGACACGACATGAGCACGTTCAACATTTAAGAACAGTACTCCAGATATTGAAAGATAAGAAGTTGTTTGCTAAATTCAGCAAATGCGAGTTTTGGTTGGAGAAAGTATCGTTCTTAGGCCATATAATTTCTAAAGATGGAATAGAAGTTGACCAAGCCAAACTAGAAGCTGTTCGCGACTGGCCAGTACCAAAGAATGTTGCAGAGATAAGGAGTTTCTTGGGTTTAGCTGGATATTGTAGGCGATTTATCCAAGGATTCTCTAAGATTGCGGTTCCCTTGACTACGGTAACAAGAAAACAGGTGAAATATAACTGGACAGTTGAATGTCAAAACAGTTTTGACAAACTGAAGCAAGCATTGATTTAAGCACCTGTGTTGATGATGCCAACTGATCAAGGAATATTTGTAATTTATACCGATGCATCAGTTTTGACAAACTGAAGCAAGCATTGATTTAAGCACCTGTGTTGATGATGCCAACTGATCAAGGAATATTTGTAATTTATACCGATGCATCAAAGTTGGGACTAGGAGCTGTGTTGATGCAGGATCGTAAAGTCATATCATACGCATCTAGACAGCTGAAGGATCACGAGAAGAATTACCCAACGCATGACTTAGAACTGGCAGCTGTTGTCTTTGTCCTTAAGATATGGAGACATTACCTATATGGGGAAAAGTGTGAGATATTTACAGATCACAAGAGTTTGAAATAATTCTTTACCCAGAAAGAATTGAATATGAGGCAGAGGCGATGGTTGGAGCTGGTTAAAGATTACGACTGTACGATCAGCTATCACCCAGGAAAAGCAAATGTGGTAGCTGATGCTCTAAGCAGGAAATCTATTGGATTAGCTCAGCTGACTGTTCAGAAGCCATTGACAGCTGATATTGAAATGTTTGGACTCGAGATAGTGTCCAGAAGCATTAGTAATATGATCTTAGCAGACCTCTCAGTAAGATCAAATTTGTTAGACCAAAATCAAGAAGGTTAGCTGCAAGATGAGCAGTTGAAGAGATGGGTTAAACAAGATAAAGAAAGAGGCAGCAGCCTCTATTTTTCAGAAGATGGAATTGTTAGGTATTTGGGCAGAATCTGGGTACCTCAAGTAGATGATTTAAGAGCTGATCTTTTGAAAGAAACTCATACAGGCAGCCTCTATTTTTCAGAAGATGGAATTGTTAGGTATTTGGGCAGAATCTGGGTACCTCAAGTAGATGATTTAAGAGCTGATCTTTTGAAAGAAACTCATACAGCTCCATATTCAGTACATCCAGGAAGTACGAAAATGTACAAGGACCTCCAACAGTTGTATTGGTTGCCAGGAATGAAGAGGGATGTTGCTAGATTTGTAGCTGAATGTTTGACGTGTCAACTGGTGAAGGCTTAATACCACCGACCAGCTGGATTATTGAAACCACTGCCTATTCCAGAATGGAAGTGGGAATGTATAGCAATGGATTTTGTAACTGGATTACCAAGGACTGCTCAAGGATATAACTCCATCTGGGTTATAATTGATAGACTCACTAAGTCTGCTCATTTCTTACCAGTTAAAACAACATATGAGGTGAGAAGATACGCAGAATTATATGTTAAGGAAATAGTGAGGCTACATGGTGTTCCAGTTTCTATTGTATCAGATAGAGATCCTGAGTTTACATCAGCATTTTGGAAAAGTTTACATAAAGCTATGGGTACAAAGTTGATGTTCAGCACTGCGTTTCAACCCCAGACTGATGGACAATCAGAAAGGTTGATTGAGATTTTAGAAGATTTTCTTAGAGCTTGTATTGTAGATTTTTCAAAAAACTGGGATTCGAAATTGTCACTGGTAGAGTTTTCCTACAATAACAGTTTCCAAGATTCGATTCAAATGGCTCCATATGAAGCTCTGTATGGCCGAAAGTGTATAACACCACTTTATTGGGATGAAGTTGCTGAAAGAGCTGGTTTAGGACCAGATATTGTGGAACAAACAGCAGCAGCTGTTAGAAAAATAAGAGAAAGAATGAAAGCTGCTCAAAGCCGACAGAAAAGTTATGCAGATAATCGAAGAAGGGAACTGAATTTTGAGATAGGTGATCACGTATTTTTTAGAATAGCTCCAATGAAAGGAGTTATGCGTTTTGGAAAGAAAGGAAAGTTGAGTCCAAGGTATATTGGACCATATGAGATTTTGGAGAAGATAGGGACAATAGCCTATCGTTTAGCTCTGCCACCGGAGCTGGCAGCAGTACACAATGTTTCCATATATCAGCTTTGAGGAAATATATTCCCAATCCTTCGCATGTGCGAAGTCATGAACCAATCCAATTAGCACCAGATTTAATTTATGAAGAAAGATCAGAAAGAATTCTCCTCCGAGAAATTAGAAAACCAAGAAACCGTAGTATTCCTATGGTTAAGATACAATGGTCTAATCAGTCGGAGCGAGAAGCAACTTGGGAGACAGAAGCTGATATGATTTCCCTTTACCCACATTTAATTGCTACGTAAAATTTCGAGGACGATATTTCAATAAGGAGGGTAGAGTTGTAACGCCCCAAAATCCGTACGATCATTTTATGCATTTTATTAATCTCATGGGCCAAAATGGAAATTTTAAATGTTATGTATTTGCTTATTAATTGATTTCAGAACATGAGATGCGTCGCGGCTGGTTCCAGCAGATGACTCCAAGAGCGATACATGAGCTGGTTTTAAATTGATTGGAAGTATTTTTAAGAAGGACAAATGATTTATTTTGAAAAAGGTTTGGTGTTTTACAAATTAAAATGAAATGAAGGGAATTTCACTAAATTTTATAAGTGTGTCATGCTTGATTTCACAAGTAGCTTGCCACTAATCCCTTTTATATAAAAACCTGTTTTGAAAGCAATATCTTTATCATTTGCAAAGAAAACCTTCGGTGTTCTTCAAAATATTTTCCAAAGAAGTTCGTGTGTTGCTTAAGGAGAACAATTCTGCAGGAATCGGTTGCTGTTGCAAAGCTTCGTTTAAGGCAAGTAAAAGTTGATTTTTGACTCACCATTTGAAGCATATATTGATGTTTCTGAGTCTTTTTGCTTATATGTGTTACAGTATGTTTAAAGTTCATGTTTGAAATAATTATGCATGAAAAGGAAAGAAAGATGCGTTCAAATTGATGTTTTGATGCTTCCAAATATTTTCCAGAAAGTTTATGATGTTTTAAAGTACTGAGGATTCAAGTTTATTCTCAAAATGTTTATGAATGTTCTTCTTCAGTAGTTGTAATATCAGAATTTGATAACTGTGTAATCGGTAGTTGCTAGTTGAATCAGTATGAAGTCTGGTTTGATAGGCAATGACTGATAGCATAGTTGTTGTTTTGATATTACAATTATCAAGTCAAATTCCAGCAGCTGCATTCCATTGTAATATTTCAGCAATTGCGTTGTTTTTGTAAAATTAGTAGATGCACTGTTCACCAGCAGATGCATTTCGTTGTTAAAATCTAGTAGAGGTACTGTGCGTTACAGCTGGTATTAGTCTTGCGACTGGTACTGTTCATTGCAGCTGGTATTAGTCTTGCGACTTATACTGTTCATTGCAGCTGGTATTAGTCTTGCGACTGGTACTGTTCATTGTAGCTGGTATTAGTCTTGCGACTGGTACTGTTCATTGCAGCTGGTATTAGTCTTGCGACTGGTACTGTTAATTGCGTCTGGTTTTATATAAGTTAGCGCTTTTCTTGAGACTGGTTGTTTAGCGCTTTCCTTGCAGCTGGTTGACGCGTTAACGACACCGTTTTATTACATACGTTTGTTTTAAATGCAAAGACCTTGCGACTGGTTTTATTCTTTTGACTGGTTCCTATTCTTTGCGACTGGTTTCTCTTCCGACTGGTCTCATGTCGATGTTATGTTTCCAAAGTCGAACTCGATACTCAGTAAAGTTTTGAAAATGGAAGCGAGAGTTTTAAATGATGGAACCCGAGGATTTTAAGAAAGAAAGTTTTACGAAAGATGTTAAAGTGACAAAAGTTTATTTTAAGGCTATGGCATAGTCGACTGATGGTCACCAACGAGAAGGGTGAGTAGTCGTCCAGATGTCGGCTGCCCTTTCATATGAGCTATATGCTAAAACTGATATCGAAAGTCATTTTGATCAAAGTGCAACACGGACCTGAATAGGGAGCTTCTATGCCAGTAATCTAAAGAAAATATTGATGATGATTGAGATTTGGGCTATTATTCCCTGTCTCCCAGTTTATGAATGAAATGATGTTTAAAGAAATGTTTATGTATTGACATTCCTTTAACTTATGTATAGATCAGAAGTCCACCTGCGTATTTAAACTTGTTATTATTCAGGTTTTACTTGCTGAGCCCCTAGGCTCACTAGCTTTTAAAATGGTGCAGGTGCGATAGCTGGAGAACGAATAGAAGGTGAAACTTGAATCAGCTGCTGGGTGGTGTGTGTTTATCAAAGGCCAGCGTTTTCCGTGTCTTCAGTTGATGTTATTTTGTATTAGAAACACTGTATTAACTCAGTTGCAACAGTTGTACATTTATATAGAATATCAGCTGTTGTAAATCGCAATTGCAGTTATTAATGAAGTCTGTTTTTCCGCAAATGTTTCCAGTAGTTGGCGCGCATTTGATTGTCTGTTAGAATTGTCTTCGCATTTTATATTTCTTTTGAAGTTATAAGAAATACAGCTTATAACAAATTGTCTTTTAGCCCTTCTTTTTATTTGAAAATTTTTATTTACCCCAATTCGTGATTCCCGTGGGTTCGGGTGTCACAACATGGTATCAGATTAAATGCTATTTTATGTGATTTGTTTATGATTTTAGGTTTCATGGTATGCATGTCTTGTTTTTCAGCCTGCTTGAGTTACGGACGTGTGGACGAGATTAGGACGACCAGAATGAAAATTAATATTTTTAACTTCTTACATTTTTAAGAATAAATTTATTATTTTAAGCAACTATTTCTGAAAATTGGGGCTTTTAGTTTTTTTTAAGGGGAACCCGTTTTTCGCCTATACGGACTGTTTATTGGATTTTAAGGTTTTTTAAAATTTGAGGGAACTTTAATTACTAAAATTAGCCATTTTCAAAGCCAAGTCAAAGTTTTAATTATCTTTTAATTAGAGGAGGGACAAGCATGTCAATTTTTTCCTTTTAATTTCTTTATTAAGTCTTAGGGGTCACTTTTGGCTCATTCATTCTTTTCAATCCCACTCTAATCAACTCCAACCCTACCCATAGCCTCCAATCCCTCCTTCTCTCTAAGAACACGTCCCACTCTCCCCTCAAGGATTTGAAATTTGGTCATTCAAAGGCGGTCCGATCCCGATCTTGTGTCCTCTACGTCGGTAACTCGCAGATCTACCTTTTCTCCAATCCAGGCATGTGATATCAATTCTTTTTCTCACCATTTAAACTATATTACACATTTTTTATTGATTTAATGCATGAATTGAATGTGATTGTCATGATCTACATCTTTTGTTTTAGATCCATGCATGCGCCATTGTTACTCCTCATGTTTTGATTAAATTCTTCAAGATTTCGGTTGTGAAGGGTTCAAGGGCTCTGGAACATAGCTAGGCTATCGAGTGAGGGTCCCTAGATGTATACAAGTGGCCTAGATCATGGCTGGATCAAGGCTATGAGTCGATGGGACCATGGCTTGTCGGGAGACCCACGCTTGGGGAGAGACGTGCGTCGCGCTTCCTTGGCTTCGTTCGAACCATGCGATGCATGGTTCGAGCCAGGGTCGGTTATGTTAGGACCGGTTGTACCTGGGGGTGGTCCAGCCGGTGGTGCTCCGGCCAGGGGGACCGGAGCTGGGCGGTCGAACGCCATTAGTGGCGACGGGTCTTGGGAGGCGGTGTGCATGGAGGTGTGTGTGGGTTGCTAGGTTTTGGTGTGTGGACCGGTTGGTTCGGTTGGACCGTCGGTTCATCGAGTCTCGAGTCAAAATATTTTAAATTTGGTCCGAGTTATTTTCATTATGGACCTGTTATTTTAAAATTAAGTCAAAGGTCCAATTTTATAGAAGATTCTCAAAGGTTTAAATCTAGTCAAACTTTTAAAATAATTGGATTTGATGTTTTTTTTTAAGTTTTTAGTCAAAATTGGAGTCATTTGATTTTTAATTAAGTCAAAATTGATTATTGGATTTTAATTTGGTCAAAATTGGTCATTTGGTCAAAATTGAACATTTGGGTCAAAATTGATTAAGTCATCCTTTAAAAGTCAAAATTGGTTAAAATTGATTTTAAAGTCAAAATTGATTTTAATTCAAAATTGATTTTTTAGTCAAAATTGATTTTGAAATAAGTAAAAATTAGTCCTTTGATTTTAAGTCATAATTGAGTTGAAATTAGTCAAGATTGGGTTGTGTTAGGAAGTGTAAGAGGAACCCCTAATCTTGAGCTAAGTTAATATTGATGTTAAGTCTAGAAGTAGTGGGCCAGGCTCCTGAACCATTCCTTGACCGAAGTAGAAAATGTAGAAGCCCGTGAATGCATATTTAATCATTTATGTAGTATGCTATGTACGTAAATATTTTAAAGTAAATGGTTAACTATACGTTAACGGGCTAAGCTTTTAAAAGTCAAGATTGGGTTGTGTTAGGAAGTGTAAGAGGAACCCCTAATCTTGAGCTAAGTTAATATTGATGTTAAGTCTAGAAGTAGTGGGCCAGGCTCCTGAACCATTCCTTGACCGAAGTAGAAAATGTAGAAGCCCGTGAATGCATATTTAATCATTTATGTAGTATGCTATGTACGTAAATATTTTAAAGTAAATGGTTAACTATACGTTAACGGGCTAAGCTTTTAAACTTGCATAATTTTACGAAATGAAAGCATCATGAATGTTTTATGAAATGTTAAAGGAATGTTCATTTAAAAGACAAAACCCGATGAATTGAATAATTTGTGACAAGTTTATGATGAGGGGATGCGGGATACCGGGCCCGTTGAACTTCTGTTTCCATGTATTACGAGCTTATGGATTGATGGATCTATGTTTTGAATTACACAAAACCTATTATTGTGTTTATAATGTCTCTACTTAGTGAGCAGTATACAGGTGGATAGCTGACAGCAGCTTGAGAGCCAAAAGAAGAATTAGAGTTCCTGTTGCAAGGGCTAAGGTGTACATGAATCAGCTGTCAACAGGAACGAGAAGAATCTGTTGAAGTCTGATGAGAAAAGAAGTAAAGAAATAGAGAAGTTGCAAATATTCAGAAGCTGAAAGAAGAAGTTATCACATGTTCATTAGTTAAGAGAAGCAATCAGCTGTTGGATTGAAGCGAAGAGAAAGCAGATAACAGTGTTAAATGTGAAGAAAAGAAGTTTATCAGATTTGCTTAGGTGGACAGCTTCGCTTACATGGCATCCTGCATGGACAGCTTAGCTTACGTGGCATCCTGCATTGACAGGTTCACTTACGTGGCATCCTGCATGGACAGCTTTGATTACGTGTCATCCTGTGTGGACAGGTTCGCTTGCGTGGCATCCTACGTAGTAAGCTTTGCTTGCATGGAGTCTGATGTTGTGTTAGGAGAAGTAATCTGGAAGAAGTTGGATTAACGTGAAGAGAGAAGTCTGGAGAAGTCGCAAAAGAGTGAAATCTGATAACAGTAATGAATAGGAGAAATCTGATGAAGCGTTCTCGGTAGAAGAAGAAGATCCCTGTTGAATTTGCTGTCAACAGATACCGTGCGAAGAGTTATTCAAAGACAAAGTTGGAAGAGAAATCTGGAAGATGCGAAGAAGAAATCAAAGTATAGCGTACAGAGAAATGAAGATAGCAGCATGTTGACGTGAAGAAAATCGAGAAGAATCTGAATGTAAAGTTAGAAGAAGTAGAGAAGTCTGAACATCAAGTTGAAGAGTCTGTTTCAGTGTTAACAGAAGATGGAACAGTCGAAACCCGATGAACAGTACGAATCTGTTGAAGAGTCTGAAACAGACGAAGTAATCGAACAGAAGATTAATTCAGTCGTGGAGAAGAACGAACCAGTCGAAGCGCTAATGAAAAAATGATTCAGCATTTGAGGAGAAGCGCAATAAGCAGTTGAACAATTGGATCTAACGAATCAACAAACGAACAGAAGCTGTTGGCAGATACTATTACAGAAGCTGTTGGCAGATACTGTTATAGAAGCTGTTGGCAGATACTATTACAGAAGCTCTTGGCCGATACTGTTACAGAAGCTGTTGGCAGATACTATTACAGAAGCTGTTGGACGCAATCTCCGATTAAAAGGAAAAGAATAAATGGCTGAAATTGAGTCGTACAAATGCCTTAATTTAAGGGGACGAGATCAGTACTATTTTGGGGAAAATAGTACAACATACAGAGAATGATTCACGGTGTTTACACATATTTGGGAAGAAGACAAATTAGCCTTGACAAGCGCAGAAAAGGTTTTTGAATCTACTGTCTAACGGCCATATTTGAGGAAGCTATATATACAGCAAGATTCGATGAAGAAAAGTGCTGATCGAGAAAAAGATGTTCGACACACACAGAAACAAAAATAGAGAAATTACATAGGGAAGAAAATAGGAAGACGAAGCAGCCGGCCATCTGTTGAGTCTTCATCAGCTATTTAGGAGCATTTCCCAGTTGTGTGAGATTTTATTATTATGAGAGTTATGCTTACACTGTAAATCTCACACACACAGAGATTCATTCACATTCTTGAGAGTTGAGCAAAATTGTATAGTGAATGAATCTCAAATCCAAACAATCAGATCCCGTCCAAGCACGAAGACGTTAAACTCTGTGTCTGTAGCCTTTCTCACAGAGGCGTTAAACAAGTGATTGAGTGAACAGCCGAGGGCTGGTGGAGTCTAGGAGTTCTCGCAACTGCTGGCTGTCGGATCGGGTCTGTACACGATGTGTAGATCAAATCTTCTAGTGGAACCTTCCGAGGCGGAATAAGGGGAGATGTAGGATATTTATATCCGAACTTCCACAAACAAACAACAGCGTAAATGTCTTTATGATTTACAGCATTCCGCAATTTTATTTATATTAGCACGCACGCATACACAGTTATCGCACACGCACAGTTAAACAGTGTTGGAAATCTGTTTGCATCGTTTTAAATTATTAGGATTAATTTATGGTGTTTTTCGCATGTTTTTATTACATACCAGATCAGTTCCGGTGTTCGATTAATGTTCAAGAACCCGAGGTATTGCACCTCATAATAGCAGCGCAAATTTTTAATTATCAATAGCAGCGCTCGGTATCTCTTTATTTTTATTGGATCAGATCTCTCGGTTTTGCGTTGATTAGTTCAGTTCTCGGGTGAGATCTGATCCTTCGGTCCTAACAAGTGGTATCAGAGCACGTTGTTCTTGAACGAGCATCTATTTTAAAAAGCATGTGCTATTTGTTTTTGAATGCTTTAACTGTTTTGGAAGAGCTTATTTTATGAATACAGGGAGAGGAATGATTTTTGAACTTCGGTTAATCTTTTGTCGAGCTGACACGGAATGCGCGAGTTCCGTGTGGATGCCAATATCCTATTTTGGTTGGGCTGTTTTCAGCACATCTGACAAAATAGGAGAAATGAAAGAGATCTGATGGTTCGATTATTGTTTTTATCCAAGTCTAAATAATTTAAGCAAACTCAGTAGCACATGTTCTTATTTGAAACAAAGTTTATTTAAGTTATCTGATGTGTTTTCTTTCTGTTATGCGGAAGTCGTATCTATGCTACAAATGATTTTAAGTTTTCAAAATTTCGAAGCTGAATGTATAAAGATAGGGAGAGTAATGATCTTCGAATTACAGAGTATTTTCCGAAAGAAAATGCGGCAATATTTGTCAGGCCTCGTGCTCATATCAGAGAAAACATACAAACACACGCGGAAGCTACTAAAAGGCGGGTAAAATTTTCGCTTTTGGCCTGACGGTTTAAAACGATATAATTTAAAATAGCGCGATACTCAAAATAGATATCCCAGTTTACAAACGAAACCAACAAAGGCTACCAGCCAAAGTAAAACAGTATAGCATTCAAACACAAGTATCATACTCCAACCAATGGATACAACAACGAAGCACAGGGCATCCCCTGGCTAACTGTACTGATACATATAAATATGCTATACGCAACTGGGATACTCTAACCACCTAGTGGGGCACCTCCATCTGGGTTAATGCCACGACCAGCTGTAAAACCTGGGTTCCCTGAAAACAACACAAGCAAGGGAAAACAAACCAAGCCCCAGAGGGACATGTGGTCAAACCCCAGTACGGAGAGCAACTGACTAAAGGAAAGCATAAGATAAAATGCAGATGCTATGCATGAGACACCAGATAACAGCTGAAGGCTACAACCGAATAGGGAGCCAAGGAACTCAAACATAGCTCCAACAGATCTGCAACGAACAGTGGCCACGGGGAGTGTTCAAAGTGTGGTAATGAGCCACTCGCCATGACACTACACCCGAATACCAGATGCATCAAACAACTCAACCTGCTGTTGCCTCGCCCATTAACTATGGTAGTTAACCACTCGGCGCATGGTGGCTAACAGATCCCAGCAGGGAGATGAGAGTGCGGTATTGTCGCTCGCCCTCGCATCCTGGTAAGACACAACAGCAATACAACAGAATACAAGCAATGGCTGCAACAGAAATCTAAATACAATATGAGAAATGCATGTATGCATAAACACAGCAGCTAAAGCAATCACATATGCACACAGCAACATCCACGGCAATGCACAAGCAGCCATCTAACATTAAATATCACGCCAATTCCCAGCTACATCAAGCTCAGATCCGTACCTTAATTCTGTGTAGCGGATACCTCAACAAACAGCCCGAGAATTCTAATTCCAACACCTACCGAAGCAAATAACATACAAAACAATCTCAGGAATTACACAGAAAGTCACGGCCATCTACAGAACTCACGGCTGGGAGTCATACACTCAACCAGCGCTCAATTCCATCAACACAACTTAACAGGAAGCTTAATTCAAGACTAGGAACAAGATCTCATCGAATTAAACGAAGTTCTACCTGAATCACACAACGCACGAACAGGGCAGCCACTTCGTACTTCTGCTCCAGCCAACAACAGCCTCCTAAAGCGGTAAGGAATGAAAGAGCTTGTCGAGAGGAGTCCAACGCTACCTCAATCGTGACAAACGGTGGCCGTAATCGACGGGAATCCACCGGAGAAACTCACGATAAACAATGCTCTAGGGTTCGAGAGGTAAGTCGACAATCGGGAGAAATATCGCTAAGTATGGAACAAAGAAAAAGCCTTGCTGTTTATATACACGTGAGAAAACTGATATAAAATCCACCGACACTAATAGCTTCCCAAGACACTAACAGAAATCGCAAGCTGCTGACAGCAACGGGAACAGTGCAAAGCTGATGAAGAAATATCCAACAGCTTCTTCAACAGTGCAAAGCTCACACCAGAAACTGAAATGCAAAGGCAACGAGCGCTAATCAAAACGACGTCGCTCTCGACACGTCACCAAATCTGATCAAAGCGCTACGCTACAACAGATTCCATACTAAGCCAAAACGACGTCGCGCAACCCACGTCATCATATCTGATGAACTAAACACCCGCAACAATGATCGCTAGCGCTAGAACAATACGGCGTCGTAACAACTAAATCAAACGACGTCGCATAGAATACGTCATCATATCTGTCGACAGCTACTAACCAATACCAACAACTTGAATTCACGTCAGCGTTGCTACTGCTTCTCAACACAACACAACGCCAAAAATGCCAACCGCTGACAGATTTCACCAAACACTAAACGACGGCATTTTGCACTTGCTACAGGAACTTGCTGCCAAAAGATTTCTCCACAAAACAGATTTCTCCTCCAAGAACTCAAAAATACGAAAACTTCCAGAATTGTTCTACATGAGATTTCTGACCCGAAAATGCAAACGAAACCTTCAAAAAGAATTCCGAATACTCAGAATTCTTCAAAAACTCGATTAATCCAACAATTAATCTTTATTACAATTCCAGGTCTCACAATATTTCTTCTGATGAGCTTACACAGATCTCAAAAATCTGTGTGTATGCCAAGATTTTCAGATGCGGTTATGGAGCCACGTCTGGAATGAAATGGAAGAAAATCTGTTATTGGTTTATTCTTAACTCCCGTCTGAATATATAAGCTAAATGGTAGCATACGGTTTGCCCTTTTCAAAATCATATCATATTGTTGCATACGGTTGTTCCCAAATTTTTTTTTTCAAATCTGAAAATTCCTGCTGTCACGGTTTCTGTTGTGATAGTGTAGGGAGAGCTTTGATTTAAATTTCGATAAGACCAGCTTTCGACCCCTTTTTGATTCCCACAAAAAGGGAGAGAATTGTTTAGATCATGCATTTGTTATTTGAGGTTTTGTGTAAATAAAATGGGAGAGATTGATGGATCTATGTTTTGAATTACACAAAACCTATTATTGTGTTTCTAATGTCTCTACTTAGTGAGCAGTATACATGTGTATAGCTGACAGCAGCTTGAGAGCCAAAAGAAGAATTAGAGTTCCTGTTGCAAGCGGTAAGGTGTACATGAATCAGCTGTCAACAGGAACGAGAAGAATCTGTTGAAGTCTGATGAGAAAAGAAGTAAAGAAATAGAGAAGTTGCAAATATTCAGAAGCTGACAGAAGAAGTTATCAGATGTTTATTAGTGAAGAGAAGCAATCAGCTGTTGGATTGAAGCGAAGAAAAATCTGATAACAATGTTAAATGTGAAGAAAAGAAGTTTATCAGATTTGCTTAGGTGGACAGCTTCGCTTAAGTGGCATCCTGCATGGACAGCTTTTCTTACATGGCATCATGCGTGGACAGCTTCTCTTACGTGGCATCCTGCATGGACAGCTTCACTTACGTGGCATCCTGTGTGGACAGCTTCGCTTACGTGTTATCCTGCACGGACAGCTTCGCTTACGTGCCATCCTACGTAGTAAGCTTTGCTTGCGTGGAGTCTGATGTTGTGTTAGGAGCAGTAATCTGGAAGAAGTTGGATTAACATGAAGAGAGAAGTCTGGAGAAGTCGCAAAAGAGTGAAATCTGATAACAGTAATGAATAGGAGAAATCTGATGAAGCGTTCTCGGTAGAAGAAGAAGATCCCTGTTGAATTTGCTGTCAACAGATACCGTGCGAAGAGTTATTCAAATACAAAGTTGGAAGAGAAATATGGAAGATGCGAAGAAGAAATCAAAGTATAGCGTACTGAGAAATGAAGATAGCAGCATGTTGACGTGAAGAGAATCGAGAAGAATCTGAATGTAAAGTTAGAAGAAGTAGAGAAGTCTGAACATCGAGTTGAAGAGTCTATTTCAGTGTTAACAGAAGATGGAACAGTCGAAACCCGATGAACAGTACGAATCTATTGAAGAGTCTGAAACAGACGAAGTAATCGAACGGAAGATTAATTCAGTCGTGGAGAAGAACGAACCAGTCGAAGTGCTAAAGAAAAAATGATTCAGCAGTTGAGGAGAAGCGCAATCAGCAGTTGAACAATTGGAGTCTAACGAATCCACAAACGAACAGAAGCTGTTGGCAGATACTATTACAGAAGCTGTTGCCAGATACTGTTACAGAAGCTGTTGGCAGATACTGTTACAGAAGCTGTTGGCAGATAATATTACAGAAGCTGTTGGACGCAATCACCGTTTAAAAGGGAAAAAATAAATGGCTGAAATTGAGTCGTACAAATGCCTTAATTTAAGGGGACAAGATTAGTACTATTTTGGGAAAATAGTACAACATACAGAGAATGATTCACGGCGTTTACACATATTTGGGAAGAAGACAAATTAGCCTTGACAAGCGCAGAAAAGGTTTTTTAATCTACTGTCTAACGGCCATATTTGAGGAAGCTATATATACAGCAAAATTCGATGAAGAAAAGTGCTGATCGAGAAAAAGATGTTCGACACACACAGAAACAAAAACAGAGAAATTTCATAGGGAAGAAAATAGGAAGACAAAGCAGCCGGCCATCTGTTGAGTCTTCATCAGCTCTTTAGGAGCATTTCCCATATGTGTGAGATTTTATTATTACGAGAGTTATGCTTACACTGTAAATCTCACACACACAGAGATTCATTCACATTCTTGAGAGTTGAGCAAAATTGTATAGTGAATGAATCTCAACCCAAACAATCAGATCCCGTCCAAGCACGAAGATGTTAAACTCTGTGTCTGTAGCCTTTCTCACAGAGGCGTTAAACAAGTGGTTGAGTGAACAGCTGAGGGCTGGTGGAGTCTAGAAGTTCTCGCAGCTGCTGGCTGCCGGATCGAGTCTGTACACAATGTGTAGATCAAATCTTATAGTGGAACCTTCCGAGGCGGAAGAAGGGGAGATGTAGGATATTTATATCCGAACTTCCATAAACAAACAGCAGCGTAAATTTCTTTATGATTTACAGTGTTCCGCATCTGTATTTATATTAGCACGCACGCATACACAATTTATGGTTTTTTCCGCATGTTTTTATTACATACCCGATCTGTCTCCGGTGCTCGATTAATGTTCAAGAACTCGAGGTATTGCACCTCATAATAGCAGCGCAAATTTTTAATTATCAATAGCAGCGCTAGCTATCTCATTATTTTTATTGGATCAGATCTCTCGGTTTTGCGTTGATTAGTTCAGTTCTCGGGTGAGATCTGATCCTTCGGTCCTAACATGGATCCATGTGTTCACGGCATGGTGAAGTGGCATCATAGAGGTCCGATAGTGTGTGTTGGGCCCTTGTTTTTTAAGAAAACTTAGCAGCCGCTGATTTAAAATGAGTGATTAAATATTTTGCGCTGCTATAAACGAGCTGCAATAGCTCAATGTTCTTGAACATCTAAAATAAACAGAGCACCGGAGACAGATCTGGTATGAAATTAAAATCATGCGGAAACACCAGAACTGAATCCTTGTATTTTAAAACGATTCAAACAGATTTATGTGCAGCATAAATCTGTTCGAGACTGTGCAAGTGCTAACTGTAAACGAAGTGTTGAAGTTAATGGTGCGTGCTGAGTTATGCGATGCTAAGATAAATGCAAGTGCTGAAATCTGTTTTACATGCGTGCGGAATGTGTTCTGCAATGCTAGAATGCTAAAGTAAATATGCAAGTGCTGAAAGCTTTAAAGAAATGGACCAGCTGGTTTGTTTCTGGAAGTTCGAACGAACCTCAATGTCCTACGTCTCCCCTTCTTCCACCTCGGAAGGCTCCACTAGAAGACTTTGATGGTTACAGGTCATCTGCAAACACCCACCCACACAAGCAGCACTTGTATGGACTCCTAGACTCCACAAATGCACACCAGCCGCAACTGTGTGACTAACTACATACACAAGTTTAACGTCATCGTGCTTGGACGGGACCTATGTTGGAAAGGTTTTGATTCACTCGCTAAACAATTTAGCTCAACTCACAAAATGTGCGAGTGAATCTGTGTGTGAGATTTACAGTGTAAGCACAACTTTCGTATAAATCAATCTCACACACTCGGGAAGTTGCTTCTACACAAGCTAATCTAGACTCAGCAGCAGACACTCAATAAGCGCTCCTCTCTAATGGCGGTCTGCTGCTTCGTCTCCAGGAATCTTCCCTCTGTTTTTGTCTCTTCGCTCAATCAACAATCGTCAAACTTCTTCCTTCAAATCTTCTCCCTTAAATAGCCTCTGTTTGAATATAGCCGTTAGACAAATTCCAATCTCTTCTGCACTTGTTACGGCTAAATCGTCGTCTTTCCAAATGCGTGCAATGCTCCTCTGTAAATTGTACTATTTCCCAGAATAGTACAAATCTTGTTCCCTTAATTCCAGGCAATATGCACGACTTAATCTCAGCCATTGATTCTTCCATCTTGAGCGTTGATTGCGTTGAAAACTTTGCGCTACTGCTGAAACTACAAATACTGCGACTGAATGCATAGCAACAGCTGGTTCATTGAAGCTCTCGACTGGATGAGCTGTTGCTTTCATCTGGATGTACTGTCGCTACCAACTGCTGGTTAGCATTTGATTTGCACTCCAACTGGTCATCATTTGATTTGCACCAGTTGGTTGTCTTTACGCACCAGCTGAACCATCTTTATGTACCAGCTGGTCCTCATCATTCCAGCTGATCTTTTCTTCATCTCAGCGCCACAGCTGATCCAAGATCACTGTAGCTAACTGCTGGTTACCCACTAGAAGAATGTACCTACTGGTTTTGTCATCGCAAACCATCTGCTGAATCTTTAGCGTGAAGGCAAAACGCTGTCGTACCAACTTATTCGAACGACATAGTTTTGCTATCGCCAACTTCAAATATCATCTGCTGGTTGTTCAGTAGCTACCTGCTGATTGATGACGTCACTGCTGATGTCATCTACGCTTAGCGCTCCAGCTGAACTTACTTCATCTGCTAAATGTGATGACATCACTGCTGATGTCATCATCACTGATTCCAGATCTTGCACTTCTTGATAGCTGCTGAATGAGATGACGTCATCATTGCTTCTCATTGCTTCCTCCAGAATATATGCTGACGTCATCACTGCTGATTCTCGATTACTTTTCGCTTCAATCCAACAGCTGATTTCTTCTACTTCTGAACACTGTAGCTAACTGCTGAATTGTTCTTCTTCGATACTTCTCCAGCAGACTTCACAGTTCCTGTTCCAGCTGGTTCAACTTGGCCTCCGCCTGATTTCGAACACCTGACTTAACTTTGGACGTCTCCATTGCTAATCCAGCTGCCGATAACAATGAAGAACTAAACCAGCTGCTGAACTTAATCTTGTCCAACCATCTGCTGGACAAATTCAGCTTCACGACATCTTGTTCTTCGTTCCTAAAAGCTGTACACTTAAGTAGAATTATTAGAAACACAATAACAGGTTTTGTGTAATTCAAAACTTAATCAGGATCTGTCAAAACAGATCCATCAATCTCTCCCTTTTTGATTTACACAAAACCTTGAATAATCAATGCATGTTCTAACAATTCTCTCCTTTTTTGTGGGAATCAAAAAGAGTTCGAATCTGGGCCTTCCCAATATTTAAAACAAAAACTCTCCCTACACTGTTACAACAAAAACAACATAACAGCAGGAGTTTTAAATTTGAAAAACAAAACCAGCTTTTGGGAAGCACCGTATGCAAAAGCTATATGATTTTGAAAGCGAAACTGATGCATAGCTTAAATTAAGAAAGACAGCGACGCCACTCTCCCTGTCTTTTATAACATAAGCTCAAAAAATTTTAAAAACAAAGATTTTGGCACCAGCTGAAATTCCGCAAAACAGAACATTTAAACAAATCAGAGCATCGAAATATTGTTTCAAATAACAATGTGCTACTGAGTTACTTATGTATGAAGAACCAGTAAACAGAGAACAGCTCAGATTTTCATACTTCTATTTCATCCCATGTGCTTGTCACCGAGCCTCGCTCCAAGTGATCTTACAGCACAACGAAAATAGAAGCTTGGAAACCGCACGGGACTCGTGCATCCCGTGACAGTTCATCAAAAGAAAATCGGTTCTATATTAAAATAGATCAACTGGCCTTCATAAACAAGCTTCTCAAAATAGTTAAAACATTAAAAAAATAGCACATGAGTTTTAAAATCAGTGCTCGTACAAGAACAACCTGCTCTGATACCAATTGTTGGGCCCTTGTTTTCGAAGGAAACTTAGCAGCCGCTGATTTAAAATGAGTGATTAAATATTTTGCGCGGCTATAAACGAGCTGCAATAGCTCAATGTTCTTGAACATCTAAAATAAACAGAGCACCGGAGACAGATCTGGTATGAAATTAAAATCATGCGGAAACACCAGAACTGATCCTTGTATTTTAAAACGATTCAAACAGATTTATGTGCAACATAAATCTGTTCGAGACTGTGCAAGTGCTAACTGTAAACGAAGTGTTGAAGTTAATGGTGCGTGCTGAGTTATGCGATGCTAAGATAAATGCAAGTGCTGAAATCTGTTTTACATGCGTGCTTAATGTGTTATGCAATGCTAGAATGCTAAAGTAAATATGCAAGTGCTTAAAGCTTTAAAGAAATGGACCAGCTGGTTTGTTTATGGAAGTTCGGACCTCAATGTCCTACGTCTCCCCTTCTTCCACCTCGGAAGGCTCCACTAGAAGACTTTGATGGTTACAGGTCATCTGCAAACACCCACCCACACAAAAAGCACTTGTATGGACTCCTAGACTCCACAAATGCACACCAGCCACAACTGTGTGACTAACTACATACACAAGTTTAACGTCATCGTGCTTGGACGGGACCTGTGTTGGAAAGGTTTTGATTCACTCGCTAAACAATTTAGCTCAACTCAAAAAATGTGCGAGTGAATCTGTGTGTGAGATTTACAGTGTAAGCACAACTTTCGAATAAATCAATCTAACACACTCGGGAAGTTGCTTCTACACAAGGTAATCTAGACTCAGCAGCAGACACTCAATAAGCGCTCTTATCTAATGGCGGTCTACTGCTTCGTCTCCAGGAATCTTCCCTCTGTTTTTGTCTCTTCGCTCAATCAACAATCGTCAAACTTCTTCCTTCAAATCTTCTCCCTTAAATAGCCTCTGTTTGAATATAGCCGTTAGAAAAATTCCAATCTCTTCTGCGCTTGTTACGGCTAAATCGTCGTCTTTCCAAGTGCGTGCAATGCTCCTCTGTAAATTGTACTATTTCCCAGAATAGTACAAATCTTGTTCCCTTAATTACAGGCAATATGCACGACTAAATCTCAGCCATTGATTCTTCCATCTTGAGCGTTGATTGCGTTGAAAACTTTGCGCTACTGCTGAAACTACAAATACTGCGACTGAATGCATAGCAACAGCTGGTTCATTGAAGCTCTCGACTGGATGAGCTGTTGTTTTCGTCTGGATGTACTGTCGCTACCAACCGCTGGTTAGCATTTGATTTGCACTACAACTGGTCATCATTTGATTTGCACCAGCTGGTTGTCTTTACGCACCAGCTGAACCATCTTTATGTACCAGCTGGTCCTCATCATTCCAGCTGATCTTTTCTTCATCTCAGCGCCACAGCTGATCAAAGATCACTGTAGCTAACTGCTGGTTACCCACTAGAAGAATGTACCTGCTAGTTTTGTCATCGCAAACCATCTGCTGCTGAATCTTTAGCGCGAAGGCAAAACGCTGTCGTACCAACTTATTCGAACGACATCGTTTTGCTATCGCCAACTTCAAATATCATCTGCTGGTTGTTCAGTAGCTACCTGCTGATTGATGACGTCACTGCTGATGTAATCTACGCTTAGCGCTCCAGCTGAACTTACTTCATCTGCTAAATGTGATGACATCACTGCTGATGTCAGTTCAGTAGCTACCTGCTGATTGATGACGTCACTGCTGATGTAATCTACGCTTAGCGCTCCAGCTGAACTTACTTCATCTGCTAAATGTGATGACATCACTGCTGATGTCATCATCGCTGATTCCAGATCTTGCACTTCTTGATAGCTGCTGAATGTGATGACGTCATCATTGCTGCTCATTGCTTCCTCCAGAATATATGCTGACGTCATCACTGCTGATTCTCGATTCCTTTTCGCTTCAATCCAACAGCTGATTTCTTCTACTTCTGAACACTGTAGCTAACTGCTGAATTGTTCTTATTCGATACTTCTCCAGCAGACTTCACAGTTCCTGTTCCATCTGGTTCAACTTGGCCTCCGCCTGATTTTGAACACCTGACTTAACTTTGGACGTCTCCATTGCTAATCCAGCTGCCGATAACAATGAAGAACTAAACCAGCTGCTGAACTTAATCTTGTCAAACCATCTGCTGGACAAATTCAGCTTCACGACATCTTCTTCTTCGTTCCTAAAAGCTGTACACTTAAGTAGAATTGTTAGAAACACAATAACAGGTTTTGTATAATTCTAAACTTAATCAGGATCTGTCAAAACAGATCCATCAGTGTGTCTCAATATCTGAGCAATTCCCGCAAAGACCTGTTCACTGGAGCTGAGTGTGGGTGGCGGTGGCAGTGGAGTCTCCTCACTGGAACTATGGGATGGCGGTAGAGGTGACTGTATCTCAACAAGCCTCAAAGAAGATAGAATATACAAATATTTAGTCTCACGACATAATCACATCAATATCTCAAAATAATAAACATCAGCTGAAAATAAATGAACTAATAACTAAAACAGTTCAACGCTAAGACTTACAGATTTCGAGGCGCGACTCCTTGAATTTCTTGCAGTCATTTGTAGGCACAACCCAAACGAGGACCTTGCTCTGATACCAACTGAAACGACCACCCTCTCTACTACACCATTTATGTAATATTATAAAGTGGGAAAAATATTCTAGTGATAAATATATGTATATAAATATATATGTATCATTTTTCTAAGGCAGTCAAATTCTAACACATGCATCACAGGGAAAAAGAAAATGAGCAAAGTTAACACAAAAAGAAATAATGAGTTTTAACCATGAAACTATCAAACCCTCTCTCTCAATAATAAAACCCAAAATAATAATATATCTCAACATAAACTATAACAATGAAAACTCTTGGAAATGAAAAGGTCGCTGGGTAAGTGCTCCAGACTACACTCATAAGTCATGCCCCTTGATCCCGATCTCAGTCTCATCTGCACAAATGAAGAATAGTGAGTCTAAAGACTCAACAAGCACAAAACATAGGAAAAACGAATACTAAATAATACACGCACATGCATTGAAAATATGTCTACTCAAGGTAATTTTCTCAACTTAAGAAAAATGCATAAAACATTATATTCTCCAAAATATCCAAAAAAGTAAACATGCATAAAAGTAAACTTCGTAAATATTTTCCTCGCGAGTTTAGTTTCTCGACTGTAGTCCCTCATCCTGAAGTCTCTTGATCAAGCTATATAAATACCATGGTACCAGGTTAGAAAGGCACTCCAGTACTCATCTGAAGCCCAGACCCATCAGTTGGAAAGGCACTCCAGCTCTTATCTGAAGCCCAGACCCGTCAGTTTGATATGTCAAATAGAACGTCTTCTGAAACCATACCCGTAATAGGAAAACCACAATCAAGTCCCATCATTCAAAAATTTTTATTTTCTTCTCATTCTAGCCTCATAATAAATCTCAAACCCTCAAAAATAATTTCCTTCTAACTTCATAAACTTTCTACTCATTAAATTCCTCATTAAAGTCCAGCAATGACGGTTTAAGAATCACACATGCTGAAGAAATTCATTTTTAGGCATTAAGTTGTCATGAAAATTGCCCAAAATCTCATAAATCAAATATATTATAATAATGCTGGAAAATATCTCAAAATATGATTAAAACATCAACTAAATTCATCCATTAACTTTGTCAGCCCCTAAGACTCGAAATCTCAATTTTCACAAAAATTACCCGACGAGGCTCAATTAGAGTGAAAAAACGGTAAGAATCATTATAAATCCATTTTTTAACTAAATCACTCTTTGTTTCAACCCACATCACCCTAACTCAAATTACTAGTCATTGGAATAAAAGAGACTCAAAAATGACTCACGAAGTGCCCGAACCGATGAACAAGGCCACTGCATGTGCGTAGAAGTGAAACTGGGATAGGCTGGGATTCTACCTCAAAACCTCTCAATCCTCTCACCTCCAGCACCCGACCAACCCTTAGTAAGACCCAGAAACGACCTCTCCATCCTACCTTTTCTGTACCACAACCTAAGCCATGCTAGACTTTCTCTCCTCAAACTCCCCTTTAACCAAAACAAGCAACCCTCACCCCAAACCTCTCGACTTGGACTCTCACCACCTCTCTCAGGCTCCAAAGCTCTTCATGCTCTAAAACTAAGTTGTGACCAACCATGAATGGACTGACCACTTCGAACTTAAAGATCAATGAAAGCTAGGAGAGCTAAGACACCCTTCTACAACCCGAAACTCTCCTCTTATAGGCCAAGGGCGCACCACTCAAGACCAGTTCGACCTAGGCTGCAAATTTCACGAATAAATAACATTATACAGCAGCATAGGTATAAAAAATAGATTCAACAAGTCACCACCACAAATCTACACACAATGTACATAAACTTGAAATGCGCATCAAGGAAGCCTTGTACTTGCCTTTCTTGTTAAAAATTACAACCAAGATGCTGATGCAGGCTGGGAGGAAGACAAGGAACACCACACCAAGCTATGAAAGGAGATTTGAGCTTCAAAAGTGAGGAGAGCACAAGAGAAAATGATAAGGTATCAAGTCTATTCAGGGGCCGGGGGGGGGGGGGTCATATGGAGGGATTTGGGGCTAGGGTTGCCTCCTTTTTTTTGTATATGTTTGTTGAATAATGGTGTATACTAGGGCAGGAGTTGTGTTTTATAAAATGCACAAAGTTGCTACTCCAAATGTTAAAAGTGCTAACTAAAAAAGAAGTTGAACATTCTTCATTCTACAAATTTTTTTTTTAAATGAGGTTTAAGTTGGAAGGGAAATAGCTTGTTTTAATGATAAAAACATGGATATTTAAGAGTGGTTATTTTGATAATAAAAGTGCTAAACCCAAAAAAATGAGATGAAATATATAATATGCTTAAAAGCGAACTCGAAAAAATTTTTCATAGAAATCTTATCTTCCTCGGTGTCCCGTCGTCTCCTTTCCAGCCTCGCATCATATAAATAAAATTCTAAAAAGGACTCGCGAAAAAATAATTAAATAAATCACATAGCCTAAAACATGGAAATAAATAAAATAACAAGGCATGCGATTTGGGTAGAAAGGCTTTACAATACTCTCCCCCTAACAAAAATTTAGTCCTCGAAATTTGAAAGATTATCAAAGAGATCTGGGTAGCGCTCCTGATATCAGCCTCCAACTCCCAAGTAGCATCTTCCTCGAAGTGGTTCAGCCACTGGACCTTAACCATAGGCATATCCGATTGCGTAGCTTTTGGTCCTATCTGCCCAATATCCGAACGGCTCGCTCCTCAAAGGTCAACTGCGGCATCAATTGCAGTGGCTCAAAGCTCAACAAATGGGTACGGTAGGGTACATACCTCTTGAGCATAGAGATGTTGAAGACGTTATGCACAGATGCAAGGCACGGTGGTAAGGCGACACGGTAGGCTAAGGTCCCCACTCAATCTAGGATCTTGAAAGGCCCTATGTAACGGGGTGCCAGCTTACCCTTCTTCCCAACTCATAACTGTGAGACCTGAATTTGTATAAGAGATCGTTTGTTGGAATGTATCGGTGTTTAGAGATTTCTGGTGGTTCAGATATCTGTTTGGTTTGCATTTTCGGGTCTGAAATGGCATTTGGAAAAATTCTGGAGGTCTTAGTATTTTTGAGATTTTGAGTAAAAGCTGGTTTTATTGAGAAAGCTGGTCGAATTGGTGAAATCCAGTCGTAGCGTTTTTTGGTAGCGCGAGATTCCCAAACGCCGTCGTTTTAGTGAAATCTGGGTGCGTTGTGTTAAGTGAGAGTTGGTAGCGTGTTTTATCCAGTCGTTGCTTTATTTTTGTTCGTTAAGGGGAAAACGACAGCGTTTCGATAAGTTGGCGCGACGTCGTTTGGATGTTGCGACTGGTTGTCCAGCTGCGAGAGATTTGTTAGCTATTGTAGCTTGCAGCTGGTGGTGGTTACTGTAGCTTGCAGCTGGTATTGCACGAGAGTCAGCGACTGGATGACGTAGGATATGCGACGCAATTTTATTAAGTTGGAACGCAGCGTTTTGATGCAACGTTTGGTATCAGCTTTTGAGTGCTAGATAATCCATATTTTGGACTTGAGAACCAGCCGATGGTTTTAGGCGACCAGCTGGTGGCAGATTTGATGACTTATGCGGCGCGACGTCGTTTTGTTAAGTCGCTGCGACATCGTTTTTATTTGCATTGTTTGAGAATTCAGCAGCTGGTTTCTTTGCATCTGCTGGTTTTATTTGTTTGTTGGTGCCTGCTGGTTTTGTCGGTGGATGATTTAACCAGCTTTTGCGAGATGTATTTAAGGCTGACTTGGTCTTCGATTTCGAGCACCAGATTCCATACTTAGCGAAATATTTTCCCCGATTGTGTTCTTCGCTTCGAACCCTAGGTTACTGTTCGCCGTAGCTTTTCTCCGGCAATTCTCATCGTTTCCGGCTGTTGTTTGATACGTGCGAGGTAGCGTTGGACTCCTCTCGAGAAGCTCTTCCATCCTATACCATTCTTGGAGGCGGTTGTTGGCTAGAGCGAGATCGCGAAGTTGCTGCCTTCGGCCGTGTGTTGTGTCGTTGAGGTAGAACTTCGAATTGTGGTTGAGATCTTAGTATTAGCCTTTGTTTAAGCTTCCTGTTAGTGGTATTGTTGTTAGAGTAGATGCCTAACTAGCCAACTTGTGGCGTGTGGGTTTTATTGACTCTTTGTATAACGATCTTTGTTTATTAAATTCGTATTTTCTTTTATGGCATTCTTTATTTTCATTATGTTATAATGTTAACAATTGTGTTGGATAAAGACCTAGAATGCACCATAGTGTATGTTATGTGATAGTGGATATGATGGCTATCAGGAAACATATCTAATAGTCACTGTGTATTCTGAACACGTTCCTAGTCGATTGGGCCGTCAAAATTAGGATAAGGCTGCCCGAGCTTGAGACTAGAATCTGCGATGTGAAGTACCATGTTTCATTGGTAGGGAACATTGTGATGTTCTGAGCATGCAGATGGATAGTGACCTGGTGATCTATCGAACTACCCTCGTTCGGACATTCCAAGTGGTTACCATTTGTCGAGTGGATAAGTTCGAGGTCTTGGTTGTACTGATTAGTCCTCAATACTCGAAACGTCATTGAGACTCTACATGATAGGTGCCTCACTTTGACCCATTTACCGACTCAGCTGGGGTCATTAGGTGGCGGGATTGGGTGAGGTCCCGATGCATGTAGGAGTCAATGCTTCGTTGTCGAGGATTCACCGCTCGCTTTCATGCGTGGATATCCTATGCTATCTGAGGAGATAATAGTGTGATAAATCTCTGGCCAGAGTACTAGATGTGTTTTAGGTCACAATGGTTGTGAGCCCACGGCTAGCTGTATCCCTGAACCATTGAGGGTCACACAAGTACTGGTTTTACGATTCTCGCACAGAAACTGAGCTCAATGTGTTGAGCATAGGAGGAGGAATTTAGGGAGTGCGACTTCCTAAAAGTCAACAGGGGTTAAATTACGATTTCCCATAGTTGAGGGGCTAAACTGCAATTTTGGACTAGGTGGTCTGAAAAATTGTTTTTGCATCATAATACTCAGTTTTGGAAACTGTGTAGATTGGTTCGATCAGATCGTCGATCGAAGTTATGATGAAGCCACGGTGATGGAAATGAACCGAATGTTCATATGGACCTGGGCCTGACCCAGGCCCATTGGGCCGGTCCTAGCCCATCACTAGTCTACATATGCATGGCCTAGGGTTGATGTATGACACACTACACAACATAAAACCCTAGCCTCCAAGCGCCGCCCACCCCTCTCCTCCACGCCTCTCTCGGCCTCCGCCGCCGCGCGCCGTGATCAGACTTGTTCCGATCACCTTGTCGTGGAGATTCCGTTCGTGGCAAATTCATCAGCTCTTCTACTGCAGACTGACGAAGGAGTCCTGTTTCCAGTCGTGGACCGGATTAGGAGATCTACCGCCGCCTACTGTTGAAGTGCCAGATTCCCTGTGAATCTGGTCGGAGCCATGCGCCTAGACGCCATCAAGGTAACCTTCATTAAAACATCCTATGTATGTTTTAGTGCTTTCATTATTATGTATTGACCGATTCCCGATGCAAAAATTTTAAACTTCCGCTACGCCCCGGGAAACGGGATCCGGATCCGCTGCTGCGCCAACAGTGGTATCAGAGCCAAGGCTCGGATCTAAATACATAATTTGTGCCTTATTGCATCAAATCACAAATTTTTCGAAAATAAAAAAAAAGGCAATGTAGCGTGCGCATGGCGGCACTGTAGCTGCACGCAGCTACATTGCCGATGGCCGGCCGTGCCGCGCGCAGCGTGCGGTAGTGTGCCGCACGCTGTGCAGACGACGGCCGCCGTCCGGCGAACCCGAGGCAGTGTTGTGACACTGTTTTTGACTTCTAGGGTTTGTTTCGTGCCTGTCCCGGGTGGCCCGAGGAGTTTTCGGGCCAATATTTGATATTGGGCCATTTTGGTCGGACCAAAATTGATTTTTGGAAATTTTGAGATTTTGGGCCTAAAATCGTTTTAAGCCCAATATGATGCAATTAAAATTGACAAAATATGATTTTATAATTAAAATATGATTTTATAATTAAAATATGATTTTGTTGGGAAATTATCAAATTTGATTTGATTATTTAATTTATGTCAATTATATGAATTGATTGTATATTTGGGATGATCGAGAGCCGTTCCCAATGTGTTAGGTGTATGCTAGGTTTTGCGAATTTTGGTTGTAATATTGTTGATATCAATTATAAAGTGGGCCTGGTTTATGGCCCGTTCCCACCCCTTGAAATTGTGTCCCAATGTGTCATAGATATTTAATTGTAAATATTAGATTTAGTGGGACGACATTTGAAGACGGTGGAGCTGATGATCAAAGATATTGAAGACCGAAGATTTGTAAAACTGGAAGCAAATGTAATAGGATTGTATTGCATACTGCATTTTACCTAGGACTGGACCTAGGTCCGTGATTGGCAACCACGGACCACATAGTTCTCGCTATCGATCATCCCAAATTTATATATATATGCGATATATATGTTTGTTGAATCCGCATTTTAAATTGTGATTTAAAATTAATGAGACCGAATTTCAAAATTAAAATCCCTCATTTTAAATATGATTTAAAATTTATATCAAGATTAAAAGTTTATTCGATAAACTAAGGGAATTTAAATTTGTTTAAATTTTCCTACCTTCCATCAACAATGAGTGTACGTCGATGCTACCGTATACATGACCCGGCTCATATTATTGAGGGGGTTATGTATGCCGGAAAGCTGTACACGTCATTGACACTCGCTGTGAGTTGGTTGGACTCCCTTTAACGTTGGCTCATATTATTGGGGACGTTAAGGGGACCGTCCTTCACAACTCGACATTGATGGGTCATCTTGACACGTGATAGTAATCGGCGTCATATTATTGGGCCCTTACTGGACGTGAGGTAAATAAATGGAGGTTGCACCGGTTGCAATTGGGCTCTACCTTTTGAGGGTCATGGTTGGCTGATATTATTCGGGACCATGATCGCTTGATTGGACTCTGTGTACCCACTAAGAAAACTTGCTTTCTCGATTTCATTAGAGGGTGGTGAAATCGTTAAAATAGTGGGAGGGTAATTCATAAAACTTAATCACCTTGTTTTATGTTTTAGCGTTTTTTATATATAGTTAGTAATGCATGTCTGTTTTTCTTTTCAGTATAAACTGCTTATATAATGTCTTCGATCAAAAATCCACTTGCTGCTATACCGGATAGCAACAAGTTCACTGGTCTGAACTACCAAGACTGGATTCGAAACCTCAATATTGTATTGGCTTCGCAGAAGCTCCTCTACACGTTAGACAAGAGCCCTCCGAAGGAAGCCCCTGCCGACATCAGCCCTGAGGAGCTGACAAAGCTTAACAAATGGTGGGATGACGAGCTTAAGACTCGATGCTATATGATGGCATCGATGTCAAACGAAATGCAGCGGTGCTTTGAGAAGACGGTGTATGCTGCTTACATACACCTTCATCTTAAAGAGTTGTATGGGGAGAACTCGCGAACTGAGAGGTTCACCACTGTCAAGAAGCTCATGACGAGCCGCATGCGCGATGGGACTTAGGTCCGCGAGAATGGGGTTCGTGTGATTGAGCTTATTGAAAAGTTGGTTGGCCTTGATATTACACTTCCACATGAGTTGTCGGTGGATCTGCTTCTCCTCTCACTCCCTACTGCGTTCGACCCCTTTGTGGTCAACTTTAACATGAACAAGCTGGAAGCCACCCTTGAAGAGTTGGTGAACATGCTTGTAGTATTCTACGGGACCATAAAGAAGGACAAGCCCGTCCTCCTTATGGTCTCTTCTTCCTTTGCAAAGAAGGGGCCCAAACGCAAGTGCAAGAAGCGTTCTGCCCCTGCAAAGGAGGAAAAGCCCGCCAAGAAGCCCAAGGCAAAGGCTTCCAAGCCAAACAAGTCTGAGGATGTTTGCCACCACTGCCACAAGCGTGGGCACTGGAGGAGGAACTGCAAGGAGTACCTCGAGCAGTTGCGAACTGCAAAAGGTAAGTTCTACATTGAAATAAATATGTCTCTTAATTCGAATTCTTGGGTACTTGATACCGGATGTGGATCTCATATCTGCAATGATTTGTAGGTGATGACAAGAATCCGACGTCTTAGAGAGGGTGAGACCCACTTGAGGCTGGGCAATGGAGCAAGGGTAGATGCAGTAGCTATAGGAGATGTTTATTTATTTCTGTCTTCGAATTTTAAGTTGTTATTGAGAAACGTTTTGTTGTTCCCGAGTTAATAAAGATATTATTCTGTTTTTATGCTTGATAGTGATGGATATTCTTGTCTTTTTGCTAATTCGATTTGCAATATATACAAGAATGAATGTTTGATTGGATTTGGGGAACGTGAAAACGATATATACACCTTAAAATTAAAATAAGTTCCAACTCGTGATGTGGAAACACATACAACAACAATTAAAAGGAAAAGCGATAACTTGAACCCATCACAACTTTGGCACGCTAGGCTAGGTCATATTTCCCTAATAGGATGAACAAGTTAGTTAGGAGTGACTTGTTTGATATGTCAGACATCAACTCCCTACCGACTTGTGAATCCTGTCTGAAAGGAAAGATGACCAAGCAACCCTTCAAGGGCAAGGGTGAACGTGCCCAAGGCCTATTGGATTTGATCCATACTGATGTGTGCGGCCCATTTAGTATCGGTACTAAATACGGCCACACATACTTCATCACCTTTACCGATGATTACTCAAGGTATGGGTACTTGTACTTGATGAAGCACAAGTCTGAATCCTTTGAAAGGTTCAAAGAATTCAAGGCTGAAGTAGAAAATCAAAGTTCAATGAATTCAAGGCTGAAGTAGAAAATTAGTTAGGGAAAAGTATTAAAGCACTCCGATCCGATCGAGGTGGTGAATACTTGAGTGCTGAATTTCAAGACTATCTAAAAGAGAATGGTATTCTCTCACAGTGGACCCCTCCGGCCACACCACAGCTCAATGGTGTAGCGGAGCGTCGTAATTGAACCTTGATGGACATGGTTCGATCTATGATGAGTTTCACTGAACTTCCTACCTCGTTTTGGGGCTATGCGCTCGAAACGGCGGTAATGTTGTTAAACAATGTCCACACCAAGGTAGTGGATAAGACTCCATATGAGTATGGATGGGCAAACCTCCCAAATACTCATTCATGAGGATTTGGGGATGTCCTGCTTACGTGAAGCAGACAGTGTGAGATAAGCTGGATACGAGATCCATCTTATGCTACTTCATTGGTTATCCAAAGAATTCTATTGGATACTGCTTCTACTATCCCAATGAAACAAAAGTGTTTGTTTCTAGAAATGTCACCTTTATGGAAAGGGAGTTTCTACTCGATAGAAAAGGCAAGATAGTAGAACTCAAAAAGGTTCGAGAACCATCTGAAGTACCAAGTGAATCTCCCGCACCTCAAGAGCCAATATCAGAAATGGTAGCACCTAGGAGATCCGAAAGGGTCCCTAGGGCTCCTGATAGATATGGTTTCCTAATTGAAGATGATAAAAGTGATCAAGTTATTGAATGTGATCCAAGAACATTCAAGGAGGCGATTTCCGGTGCTGATTTTAATTTGTGGCTTGAAGCAATGCAATCTGAGATTGACTCAATGCATGTGAACCAAGTTTGGACTCTTGTTAATCCTCCGGAAGGAATAGTTCCTATTGGGTGTAAATGGATATACAAGATAAAACTTGGGCCTGATGGTAAGGTACTGACCTACAAGGCACGACTGGTCGCAAAAGGTTACACTCAAAGGCAAGGTGTTCTATGATGAAACCTTTTCACCGGTCGCAATGTTCAAGTCAATTAGAATCCTACTAGCCATAGCCGCATGGTACGACTATGAGATATGGAAAATGGATGTGAAAACTGCGTTCCTTAATGGAAACATTAAGGAAGAGATCTATATGACGCAGCCTGAGGGTTTCACATCTGTAGGAAGTGAGCATAAAGTATGAAAACATCAGAGATCGATCTACGGTATCAAACAAGCATCGAGGAGTTGGAACCTGAGATTCGATGAAACAATTAAGGAATTTTGTTTCATCAAGAATCCCGAGTAGCCATGTGTGTATAAGAAGGTGGTTATGAATGCTGTGACATTCCTTGTACTTTATGTTGATGACATTCTACTCATTGGGAATGATGTAGGAATGTTGCAGTCAGCTAAAGTGTGGTTGTCTAGTAGATTCTCGATGAAGGACATGGGTGAAGCATCCTATATTCTTAGAATACAGATCTATCGGGATAGATCGTGGAATACAGATCTATTGGGATAGATCGAAAAGGATGCTCGGACTCACCCAAGTTACCTACATCGATACCATACTTAAGCGGTTCTCTATGGAAGAGTATAAGAGAGGACACCTACCTATGTGCCACGGGGTCACTCTATCCAAGTCTATGTGTCCGAAGACTTATGAGGAGATAGAGAGCATGACACGTGTGCCATATGCCTCGGCAATAGGTAGTATTATGTATGGCATGATCTCAACTAGACCGGATGTCGCATATTCTCTGAGTGTCACGAGCCGTTACCAGGCCAACCCCGACCAAATGCATTGGAAGGCCGTGAAAGATATTCTTAAGTACTTACGAAGGACTAAGAATATGTTCATGGTCTATGGGGGTGGTGAACTGAAATTGGAAGGTCACCACCCCGAAATTGGAAGGCTACACTGATTCTAGCTTCCAATGTGACGTGGATGATTCGAAGTCAACCTCTGGATTTTTATTCATGCTCAATGGTGGTGCTGTCTCTTGGAAGAGTTCCAAGCAAGACACTATCGCGGATTCAACCACTGAGGCTGAGTACATCGCAGCATCAGCTACTGCAAAAGAGGCGGTTTGGATAAGGAATTTCGTCCAAGAGTTGGGCGTAATCCCTGATGGAGTTGGTCCAGTCCCGGTGTACTGCGACAACACGGGTGCCGTTGAGCAAGCAAAGAAGCCTAGGTTTCACCAAAGATCCAAACATATACTGAGGAAATACCACATAATCCGGGATATTGTGGCTAGAGGTGACATAGCAGTCGAGAGAGTCGCCTCTGTAGACAACATTGCTGATCCACTTACGAAGCCCTTGCCAGGACCGTTTGAAAAACATCGCGAAACAATGGGACTGCGTCTGATGATTAGTTGGCTTTAGGGAAAGTGGGAGATTGTTAGAGTAGATTCCCAACTAGCCAACTTGTGGCGTGTGGGTTTTATTGACTCTTTGTATAACGATCTTTGTTTATGAAATTCGCATTTTCTTTTATGGCATTCTTTATTTTCATTATGTTATAATGTTAATAATTGTGTTGGATAAAGACCTAGAATGCACCATAGTGTATGTTAGATGTGATAGTGGATATGATGGCTATCATGAAACACATCTAATAGTCACTGTGTATTCTGAACACGTTCCTAGTCGATTGGGCCGTCAAAATGAGGATAAGGCCGCCCGAGCTTGAGACTAGCATCTGCGATGTGAAATACCATGTTTCATTTGTAGGAAACATTGTGATGTTCTGAGCATGCAGATGGATAGTGACCTGGTGATCTATAGAACTACCCTCGTTCGGACTTTCAAAGTGGTTACCATTTGTCGAGTGGATAAGTCCGAGGTCTTGGTTGTACTGATTAGTCCTCACTACTCGAAACGTCATTGAGACTCTATATGATAGGTGCCTCACTTTGACCCATTTACCAACTCAGTTGGGGTCATTAGGTGGCGGGATTGGGTGAGGTCCCGATGCATGTAGGAGTCAATGCTTCGTTGTCGAGGATTCACCGCTCGCTTTCATGCGTGGATATCCTATGCTATCTGAGGAGATAATTTTGTGATAAATCTCTGGCCAGAGTACTAGATGTGTTTTAGGTAAATGGGTTTACCTAGTAACACTCGCGATGTCACTATTTGATCTTCGAGATGTATGCATAGTTATTGGATCTCTAGCGACTCTCGATGTACCAATGGTCGTTGATCTTATGGGGATATATGTGTTGAAAGGACCGTACTGTACGCTAACCACGACCAACTGGTTCTTGCAGGCACTATCAGTGATACATAGGGGATCGTGGGGCGATGTTGCTAGGAGCTTTACCTTGATCCGAAGGGTAAGTCCAAAATTGTGATTTCAGAACTGGTCTTGCAGGCACTATCAGTGATACATAGGGGATCGTGGGGCGATGTTGCTAGGAGCTTTACCTTGATCCGAAGGGTAAGTCCAAAATTGTGATTTCAGAGACACAATGGTTGTGAGCCAACGGCTAGCTGTATCCCTGAACCATTGAGGGTCACACAAGTACTGGTTTCATGATTCCCGCATGGAAACTGAGCTCAATGTGTTAAGCATAGGAGGAGGAATTTAGGGAGTGCGACTTCCTAAAAGTCAATAGGGGTAAAATTGCGATTTCACATTGTTGAGTGGCTAAACTGCAATTTTGGACTAGGTGGTCTGAAAAATTGTTTTCACATCATAATAATCAGTTTTGGAAACTGTGTAGATTGGTCCGGTCAGATCGTCGATCGGAGTTATGATGAAGCCACGGTGATGGAAATTAACCGAATGTTCATATGGACCTGGGCCTGACCCAGGCCCATTGGGTCGGTCCTAGCCCATCACTAGTCTACATATTCATGGCCTAGGGTTGATGTATGACACACTACACAACACAAAACCCTAGCCTCAAAGCGCCGCCCACCCTCTCCTCCACGCCTCTCTCGGCCGCCACCGCCTTGCCGCCGAGCCGTCGCCGCTTGCCGTGATCGGACTTGTTCCAATCACCTTGTCGTGGAGATTCCGTTCGTGGCAAATTCATCGGCTCTTCTAGTGCAGACTGACGAAGGAGTCCTGTTTCCAGTCATGGACCGGATTAGGAGATCTACCGCCGCCTACCGTTGAAGTGCCAGATTCCCAGTGAATCTGGTCGGAGCCAGGCGCCTAGACGCCAGCAAGGTAACCTTCATGAAAACATCCTATGTATGTTTTAGTTCTTTCATTATTATGTATTTACCGATTCCCGGTGCAAAAATTTTAAACTTCCGCTGCGCCCCGGGAAACGGGATCCGGATCCACCGCTGCGCCAACAATTGTTGGATTTGATCGTTGGTGGAGTGAATGACTCCCAGCCGTGAGTTTCTATAATTGGCCGTGACCTTCTGTGTTGAGCCTGAGATCTGTTGTGTATATTTAGCAGGTTGCAATCCAGATCTCTAGGGCCTGTTTTGTGGTAATTTTTTTCACAGAAGTATAAGGTACGGATCTGAGCTTGATGCAGTTGGGAATTGGCGTGAGATTGAATGCTAGATGGCTGCTTGTGCATTGACGTGGATGTTGCTGTGTGCATATGTGATTTCTGTTGATTTTAGCTGCTATGTTTATGCATACACGCATTTCCCATATTGCATTCATATTTCGGTTACAGCCATTTTTTCGTATCTTGTATTGCTGTTGTTGATTCTTACCAGGATGCGAGGGCGAGCGGCAATACCGCACTTTCATCTCCCTGCTGGGATCGTTAGCCACCATGCGCCGAGTGGTTAACTACCATAGTTCATGGGCGAGGCAACGGCAGGTTGAGTTGTTTGATGCATCTGGTATTAGGGTGTAGTGTCACGGCGAGTGGCTCATTACCACACTGTGAACACACCCCATGGCCACTGTTGTTGCAGATCCTTGGAGCTGTGCTTGAGTTCCTTAGCTCCCTTGTTGGTCGAGCCTTCTGTTGTTATCCGGTGTCTCATGCATAGCATCTGCATTTTATCTTATGCATTCTTTTAGCTATATCTGTTGCTCTCCGTACTGGGGTTTGACCCCATGTCCCTCTGGGGCTTGGTT
>KQ987933.1:412990-451821 GCA_001598015.1 Dorcoceras hygrometricum
TGTGTTTGTATGTTTTTACTCTGATGTGAGCACGAGGCCTGACATTTTTGGTATCAGAGCTTAAGCTGGGATAAGCTCGATTTCTTTGATCACACTCGAGTCTAGGCACAGTGTGGTGTGTTGTATGTGCTTGGTTATGTGACTACGTGCTGCATATTTCTGTGTTATATGCTATCTATGTCGTATCTGTTCTGTTTTGCTTGATCTTGTTGAGTGTTTTCGTAGATTCCGCCTAGACGTCGTGGTAGAGGTAGGGGAAGTTTGAGGAATCAGCAGGACAGAATGAGGATAGGCGTAGTGCTCGTAGTCATACTCGTGTTAGTGATGAGGAGGAGGAAGTTGGTGACTTGACTCCCTCGGTGGAGCGAATGGACGTGGTGATAGCACGGTTTCAATGGATGAACCCTCCAGTCTTTAATGGTGACGAGTCCAGTGAGGATGCCGACTCGTGGCTCCGGAATATCATTGGTATTTTCGATCGGGTGCAGTATGATGATGATCTTCGGCTTAGTTTAGCGACCGTCTTGCTCAGGAAGGCGGCGGAGCGCTGGTGGCGAGGCGCTTCAAGTACCTTGTTAGAGACCGGTGTTGGGATCTCTTGGGACAGTTTTTGCGAGACCTTCCGGTAGGAGTATGAGCCCGATTCTTATGTGAACGCCCGAGAGCGGGAGTTCGACCATCTGGAGCAGGGTTCCATGACTGTTCGGGAGTATGCTAGGAAGTTTTCTTCTCTGTTGGCGTACGTTCCCCATGTTTCTGGCCTTGAGAGGGCCAAGCGGACTCGATTTCTTGAGGGCTTTAATGAAGAGTTGTATCGGATGGTTTTGACTAGTAAGCTCAAGACTTACGCTGAGGCTGTGGATAGTGCCATTGACATTGAGGAAGATTTGCGTAGTCGTCGTGCTCGTAGGCAGGAGGCAGCGCCGAGTGGTCGTACTGGTATTCATGGAGCGCAGTTTTCACAGTCCTCCCAGTCATCCTATCAGCCCCAGCAGAAGCAGCAGCCACAGGTGGCTCAGCAGTCTGGCCGTCAGAGGTTTCGACCCTGAGGTCAGCAGTTCAAGAAGAAGTCGGGTTCTGGCTCTTCTGGTTTGGCAGCTCGAGTAGCAGTGGTTCTCGGGCTGAGTTTTGTGGCTTTTGCGGTGGAAAGCATCCATCCACGCATTGTGTAGGTGTGCATGGTTCCTGAAACCTTTGTGGTCAGTACGGGTATTTTGCGAGAGTGTGTCTGTCAGCTGGATCACAGCAGACCACGGCCCAGCCTCAGGGTCGTGGAGGTCAGTCTAGGGGCTGTTCTCAGCAGTTTCAGCAGCCCCGATTGGGTGAGACTCAGTTTAGGCCGTTTCAGTAGCCTGGTCCGTCGCGGTTCGGACAGTCGTCTCAGCCTTTATTCTCAGGACCCCAGCATGCTCAGGTTAACGCCATCACTACAGAGCAGGCCGAGGAGACAACGAGTCGGGTGATCGCAGGTACTTGCCTTGTTTTTTATTTTCCTGCGCGTGTGTTGTTTGACACCGGTGCATCGCATTCGTTTATTTCTGATTCTTTTGTTGTTGAGCATGGTCTGTGTACCATTTCGTTGCGCGATGCTGTTTCCGTGTCTACCCCTGGCGGTGTGAGCTTGTTCTTCAAGGAGGTTTTGTTAGATGGTGTGTTGCGGTTTGGTGAGCATGTCCTGTTAGCGAAATTGATCCGTTTGATGCTTTGGGATTTTGATTGCATAGTTGGGATGGATGTGCTGTCCAACTATAGGGCCTCCGTGGACTGCTTCCATGGGATTGTGCGCTTTAGGCCTTTATCTGGCGAGAAGTGGGACTTCTACGGCCAGGATTCTAGATCGAAGATTTCCCCCTAGTGCGTTTCACTCTACTTCACTATAAATCCACTATGGCCGGGCTCTCTCCTTTGATCTCAGCTATGGAGATGTTCATCTTGTTGTCTTTGGGGAGTGCTGGCTTTATGATTTACGCTTTGGATGCATCTTCTTCTTCCCGCATTCAGCTCAGTGATGTTCCCGTGGTGAGACTTTTCTCGGATGTGTTTCCGGAGGAGATTCTTGGTTTTCCTCCGAGGCGGGAAATCGACTTCAGCATAGAGCTGGTGCCTAGCACAGCTCCGATTTCGCGTGCTCCTTATCGTCTGGCGCCTGTGGAGTTGAGAGAACTCATGGTGCAGTTAGATGATTTGCTGGAGAAAGGTTTTATTCGTCCTAGTATGTCACCGTGGGAGGCGCCCATATTGTTTGTGAAGAAGAAGGATGGCTCAATGCAGATGTGCATTGATTTTCGCTAGTTGAATAAAGCCACTATCAAGAAAAAGTACCCGTTGCCGAGAATCGATGATCTGTTTGATCAGTTGCAAGGTTCTGCGGTGTATTCAAAGATTGATCTTCGTTCCGGGTACCATCAGCTGAGAGTGAGAGATCAGGATGTCGCGAAGACTGCGTTTCGTACGAGGTACGGGCACTTTGAGTTTTTGGTGATGCCGTTTGGTTTGACCAACGCGCCTGCAGTCTTTATGGATTTGATGAACCGAGTTTTCCACGAGTTTATTGATCAGTTTGTGATCGTGTTCATCGACGACATCTTAGTCTATTCGAAGACTCCTTTGGAGCACAAGGAGCATTTGCGTATTGTCCTTCAGACGCTGAGAGACCAGCAGTTTTATGCAAAGTTTTCCATGTGCGAGTTCTAGTTGGATCGCGTCGTATTCTTGGGACATGTGATTTCAGCCGAGGGGATTTTTTTAGATCCTAGCAATGTTGATGTCGTTCTGAACTGGGAGCGTCCCAGGAATGTTTCCGAGATTCGCAGTTTCTTGGGTCTGGCTGGCTATTATCGTCGCTTCATTGAGGGATTCTCAAGTATAGCAAAGCCGATGACTCAAATAACTCAGAAGGACAAGCGTTTTGTTTGGACTGAGCAGTGTGAGAATGCTTTTCAACTGCTTAAGGAGAAATTGACTACGGCGCTTGTGTTGGCTCTGTCGTCCGGAACAGGTGAATTCGTTGTTTGTTCTGACGCTTCTCTAAATGGATTGGGTTGTGTATTGAGGTAGAATGGTCGGGTCATTGCGTATGCCTCGCGGCAGTTGAAACCGCACGAGACTCGTTACCCAGTCCATGATTTGGAGTTAGCAGCGGTGGTCTTTGCATTGAAGATCTGGCGTCACTACCTGTATGGCAAGCAGATTGTGGTGTACTCCAACCAAAAAAGTTTGCAGTACCTGTTTTCACAGCCTGACTTGAACATGAGACAACGTCGGTGAATGGAGCTGCTAAAGGACTTTGATTGTGAGATTAAGTACCAGCCTGGGAAGTCGAACGTAGTGGCCGATGCTTTGAGCAGGAAGGCTAGTGAGATGCTTGCGTCGTTGTACATCTCTAAGGATCAGGAGCATCTTAACACTACGGGTTGGAGATTCTACCCGGCTGAGGATTGTGTGGTGGTTTCTTCTTTCCGTGTAGAGCCACAGATTGTTTCTACCATGCGAGCACTCATATGACTGACCCATCTATCCACGAGATGAAGTTTAAGGTCAGGGCTGGTGAACTTGAGGATTTTTCCGTCTCTTCCGATGGTTGTTTGCGTTTCTGAGGCAGGTTGATGGTGCCCAATTTGATTGATTTGAAGGAGGAGATCCTTCGGGAAGCGCACTGTAGCAGACATAGTGTTCATCCTGGGGCACGAAAGATGTACCATGCTTTGAAGCCGCACTTTTGGTGGGCTGGACTAAAGAGCGACGTTTCTGGTTTTGTCGCTCGTTGCTTGAATTGTCAGATGGTTAAGGCCGAAAGGATGAGACCTGGTGGTCTGTTGCAGAGTTTGGAAGTGCCCCAATGGAATTGGGAGCACATTGCTATGGATTTCGTGACGCATCTGCCTCGTTCCAGCAGAGGGTGCGATGTTATTTGGGTGGTTATAGACCGTCTGTCGAAATCTGCACATTTTATTCCCTATGGAATGACTTTATCGTTGAATAAGATGGCGAAGCTATGTTGATTTTGTTGTTAGACTACATGGTGTGCCCATTTCGATCGTTTTTGACCGAGATCCGAGGTTACTTCCAGGTTTTGGAAGAATTTGCAAACAGCTTTGGGTACCAGATTGGCGATGAGCACCGCATATCACCCCCAGACAGATGGCCAATCTAAGAGCACTATACAAACGTTGGAGGATATGTTGCGAGCTGTTGTGTTGGATTTCGGAGGTAGCTGGCAATACGCGTTGTCTTTGGTTGAGTTTTCGTGTAATAACAGCTACCAAGTGACGATTGGTATGGTGCCTTTTGAGGCTTTGTACGGCAGAAAGTGTAGGTCGCCGGTATGTTGGGAAGAAGTGGGGGAGAAGCAGCTATCTGCCCCTAACTTTGTGCAGCAAATGAAAGATCATGTGGATCTTATTAGACAGAGGATGAAAGCTGACCAGGATCACCAAGCCAGTTAAACGAATAAGAGGCATCGACCTCTTGAGTTTCAGGTTGGTAATCATGTATATCTCAAGGTTTCTCCGTTTCGTAGTGTCATGCGCTTTGGACACAAGGGAAAGTTAGCCCCTCCTTACGTCGGACCGTATGAGATCGTTGAGAGGATTGGCCCTTTAGCGTATCGACTGTTGTTGCCATCAGAGTTGTCTTCTCTTCATGATGTCTTCCATGTTTCCATGCTGAGGAAGTATGAGCCAGATCCATCTCATGTGCTTGGAACTGACGAGGTTGAGCTAGATCAGACGTTGAGTTATCAAGAATATCCCTTGCAAATCCTTGGCAGAAAAGAGAAACAGCTGAGAAATAAAACCATTCCGTTGGTAATGGTGCAGTGGAGCAAACATGGAAGGGAAGAAGCTACTTGGGAGCTGGAAGAAAAGATGCAGCGCGAGTGGCCGCATCTGTTTGAGTAGCTGTTGAGCTAAAATTCCAGTAGTTTGTAGCTTTTGGTTGTATTTCTTCTCGAGTTGTTATTATATGTTTGCTGAGTTATCTTGAACTCTTGGCTTGTGTTAGGCAGAGTTCTGTTGTATCTTGCTGTTTAGTTGTATTTTCCAGATTGTTGTTTGATTTCGGGGGCGAAATCCTTTTAGTGGGGGAGAAATGTGAGACCTGAATTTGTATAAGAGATCGTTTGTTGGAATGTATCGGTGTTTAGAGATTTCTGTTGGTTCAGATCTCTGTTTGGTTTTCAATTTCGGGTCTGAAATGGCATTTGGAACAATTCTGGAGGTCTTCGTATTTTTTGAGATTTTTATTAAAAGCTGGTTTTATTGAGAAAGCTGGTCGAATTGGTGAAATCTAGTCGTAGCGTGTTTTGGTAGCGCGAGATTCCTAAACGCCGTCGTTTTAGTGAAATCTGGGTGCGTTGTGTTAAGTGAGAGCTGTTAGCGTGTTGTATCCAGCCGTTGCTTTATTTTTGTTCGTTAAGGGTAAAAAACGCAAGCGTTGAGTGTTGGAATGTATCGGTGTTTAGAGATTTCTGTTGGTTCAGATCTCTGTTTGGTTTTCAATTTCGGGTCTGAAATGGCATTTGGAACAATTCTGGAGGTCTTCGTATTTTTGAGATTTTTATTAAAAGCTGGTTTTATTGAGAAAGCTGGTCGAATTGGTGAAATCTAGTCGTAGCGTGTTTTGGTAGCGCGAGATTCCTAAACGCCGTCGTTTTAGTGAAATCTGGGTGCGTTGTGTTAAGTGAGAGCTGTTAGCGTGTTGTATCCAGCCGTTGCTTTATTTTTGTTCGTTAAGGGAAAAACGACAGCGTTGAGATAAGTTGGCGCGACGTCGTTTGGATGTTGCGACTGGTTGTCCAGCTGTGAGAGATTTGTTAGCTACTGTAGCTTGCAGCTGGTGGTGGTTACTGTAGCTTGCAGCTGGTATTGCGCGAGAGCTAGCGACTGGATGACGTAGGATATGCGACGCCGTTTTATTAAGTTGGAACGCAGCGTTTTGATGCAACGTCTGGTATCAGATTTTGAGTGTTAGATAATCCAGCTTTTGGATTTGAGAACCAGCCGATGGTTTTAGGCGACCAGCTGGTGGCAGATTTGATGACTTATGCGGCGCGACGTCGTTTTGTTAAGTCGCTGCGACATCGTTTTGATTTGCGTTGTTTGAGAATTCAGCAGCTGGTTTCTTTGCATCTGCTGGTTGTATTTGTTTGTTGGTGCCTACTGGTTTTGTCGGTGGATGATTTAACCAGCTTTTGCGATATGTATTTAAGGAAGACTTGGTCTTCGATTTCGAGCACCAGATTCCATACTTAGTGAAATATTTTTCCCGATTGTGTTCCTCGCTTCGAACCCTAGGTTACTGTTCACCGTAGCTTTTCTCCGGCAATTCCCATCGTTTCCGGCCGTTGTTTGATACGTGCGAGGTAGCGTTGGACTCCTCTCGAGAAGCTCTTCCATCCTATACCATTCTTGGAGGCGGTTGTTGGCTAGAGCAAGATCACGAAGTTGCTACCTTCGGCCGTGTGTTGTGTCGTTGAGGTAGAACTTCGAATTGTGGTTGAGATCTTAGTATTAGCCTTTGTTTAAGGTTCCTATTAGTGGTATTGTTGGATTTGATCGCTGGTGGAGTGAATGACTCCCAGCCGTGAGTTTCTATAATTGGCCGTGACCTTCTGTGTTGAGCCTGAGATCTGTTGTGTGTATTTAGCAGGTTGCAATCCAGATCTCTCGAGCATGTTTTGTGGTAATTGTTGCACAGAAGTATAAGGTACGAATCTGAGCTTGATGTAGCTGGGAATTGGCATGAGATTGAATGCTAGATGGCTGCTTGTGCATTGACGTGGATGTTGCTGTGTGCATATGTGATTGCTGTTGATTTTAGCTGCTATGTTTATGCATACACGCATTTCCCATATTGCATTCATATTTCGGTTACATCCATTGTTTTGTATCTTGTATTGCTGTTGTTTATTCTTACCAGGATGCAAGGGCGAGCGGCAATACCGCACTCTCATCTCCCTGCTGGGATCGTTAGCCACCATGCGCCGAGTGGTTAACTACCACAGTTGGGCGAGGCAACGGCAGGTTGAGTTGTTTGATGCATCTGGTATTAGGGTGTAGTGTCACGGCGAGTGGCTCATTACCACACTGTGAACACACCCCGTGGCCACTGTTGTTGCATATTCTTGGAGCTGTGCTTGAGTTCCTTAGCTCCCTTGTTGGTCGAGCCTTCTGTTGTTATCCGGTGTCTCATGCATAGCATCTGCATTTTATCTTATGCATTATTTTAGCTATATTTGTTGCTCTCTGTACTGGGGTTTGACCCCATGTCCCTCTGGGGCTTGGTTTGTTTCCTTGTTTGTGTTGTTTTCAGGGAACCCAGGTTTTACAGCTGGTCGTGGTTTTAACCTAGCTGATGGTGCCCCAGGAGGTGGTTAGCGTGTCCCAGTTGCGTATAGCATATTTATATATATATGTATCAGTTAGCCAGGGGGATGCCCTGCGCTTCGTTGTTGTATCCAGTAGTTGGAGTCTGATACATGTTTTGGTTGTTGTATGCTATATTGTTGGTTGTTTTATTAAACTGGGATATATTTTGAGTATCGCTCTATTTTATTACATTGTTTTAAACCGTCAGGCCAAAAGCGAAAATTTTACCCGCTTTCCGATAGCTTCCGCATGTGTTTGTATGATTTTACTCTGTTTAGAGCACGAGGCCTGACAATAACACCCTTCATCAGAGCGACCTTCACGAAAACATGATCTCCTGCTGCAAACTATAGGTCTCTCCTCCTCGAGTCAGCATAGCACTTCTGTCAACTTTGGGCAGTCCTCATCCTCTCCCTGATCCTCATCAATATCTCTGTTGTTTGCTGGACTATCTTAGGCCCTAACACCGCTCTCTCGCCTATCTCATCCCAATGGAGGGGTGATCTGCACCTCCTTCCGTAGAGTGCCTCATAAGGTGCCATACCAATGGAAGCCTGGAAGTTGTTGTTGTAGGTGAACTCTACTAGAGGTTGCTTGGTTTCCCAACTTCCCTAAAAGTAAATGGCACAAGCACGCAGCAACTCCTCTAGCATCTGATTCACCCTCTCTGTCTGCCCATCGTTCTGGGGGTGAAATTCTGTGTTGAATTGTAACTTCGTCCCCAGATAAACATAAAGACTCCTCCAAAACACTGATGTGAACCTAGTATCTCTGTCTAATACAATAGAGACTGGGAAACCATGCAGTCTGACAATCACTCGGATGTACAATTGATCATACTGCATCATAGAGAATGTGGTCTTCATCGATAGGAAATGCGCTGATTTTATGAGTCGATCCACAATCACCCAAATAGAGTTCGATCCTCTGACAGTCCTCGAAAATACACAATAAAATCCCTTGAGATGTTCTCCCACTTCCACTTAGGGATAGAGAGTGGCTTCAACAACCCAGCTGGTCTCTGATGCTCAGCCTTGACCTGCTGATAAGTCAAACATTCAGACACAAAGCGATTTATGTCGCGCTTCATGCCCGACCACCAATACAACTGTTGTAGGTCCTTGTATATTTTTTTTCTCCTAGGGTGAAAAGAATAAGGTGTTGTGTGAGCCTCTGACATGATCAACTCTCTCAATGAGTGTGAGACCCGAAAGATTATTGGATTAATTAAGTTAATTATTCGGGTTTATTATAGAACAGATTTGGCGTGAGCAGATCTGGGACTGGACCATATTTGAGCTGGTATGCTTGGTGAACGCATCTGGTATGTATGAATATCAGAAACAACTCTGGATTGTTGGAGAATTTTTCGGGAACGTGATCAGATTTGAGAATTGGTTGTGAAATCTGGTTGTCGCACGCCATTCTGGGCACGCTAGTTGAATATCCTGCGCGGTTAGCGAAGCGACGTCGCCAGATTTGAGTTGTGCTAGTGGCTAGTATTTCATGGACCATCTTGGTTTGTAATTCAGTTAGGACTCGTTCATGGTTGTCTAGACCGAAAGGTAGTGCAACATCGTTTTGGGTATCAGTGAACGTTGGTCAGTACTTGTGTGAGATCTGGTCATCTGGATCTGCATTGCGATGCGGCGCCGTTTAGCGATGGAAGATTTGGTGTTAGCGGGATGACGTGTACCAGTTAGAACAGTGGACTTGGGTGCGACTCCGTTTTGGAGAAGTTCAAATCTGTTTTGGCGTAGGGTCCAGATCTTTGGAAGTGCTCAGATCTGGGTTGGTAACATCTTTGAGACTGTGTTGTCGGTGGTTACTGTTCATCAAATATGGGAGACATAAGTTATATATATATAGAGAACTTTGAATGTGGTCTCGCCATTACTCCCCGACACTTAGAAATATTTCTCTTTCGTTAGTTCGATATTCCAGTTCGACGAAGAACCCTAGTTACTGTTCATCGAACCTTATCTTATTCGATTCCCGGTGATAGACGGCGTAGATTGGAGCAAGTTTGGTAGTGTTGGACTCCCCTTGCCAAGATTGTTATTTCTGTACCACTTTTTAGGGCTTGGGTTAAGCTGGAAGAATATCGCGAAAGGAGCTACCTTGTTTAGTCCGTTAGAATTTCGAGCAGATTTGTTCTTCTGCTCAGGTAGTGCTTTCAGTAAGTACCAGATTCTACCTTATGCTTCGTTTAGAGCTTTTGGTTGTGCTAGAAAGGTAGGATAGAGCTTGTGGAACTCGTAGCTCCCAGTTCGTAGTTCTGTGCTACTGTCCCTGAGTATTATCGTTGTTGTTGGCTTAACAGGTTTCAGATTTGAGTTTCTCGGGACTTGTATTGTGGTAATTGTAGCTCAGAAGCTGAAGGTACGGATTTGAGCTTGTTTATAGCTTTGGGATTTGGCATGGATATATGTGTATGCTTGCAGGTATGCGTGTATTGTGTGCTGTGTATCGTTGCTGCTTACTGCTGATCTCTGTGCTGATTATTGTATGCTGTTGCATTGGCATACACGCATTTTCCCCGTTGAGCTCATGTCGGTTAGCCTTTTTTTGCTTTTGTGCTAACCCGTGTGTACTAGGAGCTGTTGTTGAGGACAAGAGACAATACCGTGCTCTTCATCTTCCTGTTGGTTCAGTTGTCTGCGCACTTCATTCCCTACAACATGAGCTATTATTTGAAGAATATGGCGAAGTTACATAGATTTTGTGGTGCGTTTGCATGGTGTGCCAGTTTTGATTGTTTCAGATCGTGATACTGTATTTACTTCCAGGTTTTGGAAGAGTTTGCAAGCAGCTTTGTGAACTAGATTGGCTATGAGTACAGCGTATCATCCCCAAACAGATGGCCAATCTGAGAGGACTATCCAGATTTTAGAGGATATGTTGAGAGCTGTTGTGATGGACTTCAGTGGTAGCTGGCAAGACTCTTTGTCTTTGATTGAGTTTTCCTACAATAACAGCTATCAGGTCACGATTGGCATGGAACCATTTGATCTTTGTATGGCAGAAAGTGCAGGTCGCCGATATGTTGGGAAGAAGTGGGGGAGAAGTGGCTGTCTTCTCCAGAGTTTGTGCAGCTGATGAGAGATCAGGTGGACTTGATTCGCCAGAGAATGAAAGCTGCACAAGATCGCAAAGTCAGTTATGCGAATAAGAGGCGTAGGCCTTTAGAGTTTGAGGTTGGTGATCTAGTTTTCCTTAAGGTTTCTCCTTTCCGCAGTGTTATGAGGTTTGGTCTCAAGGGAAATTTAGCTCCTCGCTATGTTGGTCCTTATGAGATCTTAGAGAGGATTGGTCCTTTGGCTTATCGGCTGTTGTTACCACTAGATTTGTCCTCCTTACATGATTTGTTTCATGTTTCGATGCTGAGGAAATATGAGCCAGATCCCTCGCATGTGCTGAGAACTGACGAGGTTGAGTTAGATCGAACCTTGAGTTATGTTGAGTATCCCTTGCAGATCTTGGATAGAAAAGAGAAACAGTTGAGGAACAAAACCATTCCTTTGGCGATGGTTCAGTGGAGCAAGCACGGTAGAGAAGAAGCTACTTGGGAACTGGAAGAGAAGATGCAGCGTGAGTGGCCGCATCTGTTTGAGTAGATGTTACTTTTGTTCCAGTAGTTGGTTGCTTCTGTTTCTTTCCCCAGTTATCTTGAACTCTTGTTTTGGAGTCGATTGATTTCGAGGATGAAATCCTGTTCTTGTGGGGGAGAGATGTGAGGTCCGAAAGCTGATGAGATTAATTGAGTTAATTAATCGGGTTCTGTGGAGATCAGCTTTGCGTTGATGAGCTTGGAGAAGCTATAGGGTTTTGTTTTAGCTCTTATAACAGTTCTGAAGAGTTTGAGTTTGGCGCGGATTCTGTTCAGCAGTTAGCGCGAGTCATCGCTGAATGTTGGCGCTCAGCAGTGGTGACGTCAGCAGTAGTGGTTGTATTCAGCAGTCGTAGCAAGATCTGTTGTCGCTGAGCAGTAAAGAGCGCGCTAGCGTGTTTCAGCAGTGAGTAGTTCTACGTCGTCGTTTGGATTAGTTGGAATGGCAGCATTTTGGATTAGCGAAGAAGACTCAGCTGTGAGTTGCGTTAGCTTCAGCTGTGTGAGAGATCTGTTGTTGCAAACAGATGTTGGTTAGTGTTCATCAGTGAGTAGCGGGTGACATGTCCAGTTGCGACAGTAGTTCTCTGCGAAGTCATTTGAGTTAGTAGTGATCGCTGTTTTGGCGTAGAGTTAGATCTGTTGCAAGATCTGTTTGCGAGCGGGAATATCAGTTGCGATAGATTAAGTGTGGTGGATACTGTTTCTTCAGTTGTGAGCAGCTTTGGCCAAGATAAGAGGACTTGGTCTTCGAATTGAGTATCCAGTTTCGATACTTAGAATAATTCCCGATTGCCAAATTCTGTCACGATACCCTAGCTACTGTTCACCGAACCTTATCTTCTTCGATTGCCGGCGGTAGGCAGCTCTGACGAGAGTGAGAGTGGTAGCGTTGGACTCCTCTTGCTGAGATGCTTCGTTTGGAAATTGTTTTCGAACGTTTGCTTAAAGCTGGGGAGGTGTGCGAAGACATCTCCCTTGTGTAGTCTGTTAGCATAAGGGTTTGATTTCGCTCCTAGCTTGTTGGGGTAAGTAAAGTTCCTGCCTTTAAGCTTTGTTTAGAGCTTTATATTGAGTTAGAGAGGTAGGATTAGCACTGGAGTTTGTAATTCCCAGCTGTTGTGTTCTGTGCTACGGTCCCTGAGGATTGTGTGTTACCGTTGAGCAGGTGGTAGTTCTGTGTGCTCGGGACGTCATTGTGGCAACCTGCTTGTAGTAATTGTTTCACAGAGATTTGAGGTATGGATGTGAGCTTGTTTACAGCTTAGGATTGAGCATGGATTATATGCTTGGCTGTGTGTGTGCTCTGTGCTGTTATCGTTTGTGCATTGTATTGATATCAGCTGTTGCATTTGCATACAGGCATTATCCTGTTGAGCTCTGTTTTGCTAGCTGTGCCTGTTCTGTTGATTGAAGAATACCAGGATGTTGTATTCGAGGACGAGCGGGTAGTTCCCGTATACCTCGGAGGCTGAGCGGGTAACTCTCGTACCTCTTCTCCCTGCTGGGTTTGTTAGCCGCTATGAGCGAAGTGGGTAGCTCACACATCTCATGAGTGGGCAACAGCAGGTGGAGCTGTTTGTTTAGCATCTGGTATGGTGTACTGGAGATGATTGGGTAGCTCCCATGTGCTTAGTATACCCGTGGCCACTGATTGTCTTTCCTTTGATCAGATCTTGCTTTTGAGCTGTTGTTGCGATCCTTTGGCTCCCTGCTTTCGGTTGTAGCCTTGATCCCTTGCATAGCATTTGCATATTTATCTGTTGCTTTCCTTATGCTGTTTATGCTGCTCTCCATACTGGGTTTTGACCCCGATGTCCCTCTAGGGATTATGTATTGTTGCCTGTATGTGTTTTCAGGTTTCCCAGGTTTCTCTGATGGTCGTGGCTTTGACCCAGCTGGAGTTGCCCCTGGAGGTGGATAGAGTGTCCAAGTTAGCGTATAGCATATATGTACTAGTACTGTCAGCCGGGGAACGCCGTGTGCTTGTGGGATTGTGTTATCCGTTGTAGTACTGGTATTTGTATTTGTTTAAATGTTGTACTGTTGTACTGAGTGTTTGTAAAATACTGGGATTACTTTGAGTATTGTGTATTTTAAATTATATGTTTTAAACCGTCAGGCCTAAAGCGAAAAATTTTAAGCCACTTTTTGTATGCTTCCGCTATTGTTTTGCGTGGTTTAACTCTGAGTAGAGCACGAGGCCTGACAGGTTCCACTAGAAGACTTTGATGTACACAGCCTCTGAATACACCCGATCACCGAGCCTCGCTCCAAGTGAACTCCTAGCAACACCAACTACTTGCAGACAACACTGCGGTTTACAATCGAATGTAATTTTCTCAAACGGCTTACGTAGCACATTTGTTACAGACTCAGTCTAAACAATACAGTGAATATGATGTTTTGAGTACTGCAAATATCTCGAAGATAAAACAATTAAGAACAAAAGAATGTCCTTCGAGATTTGACAATTGGGACTCTGAATATTTTGACGCTTGAATATTCCCAGAAGTTGAGAGCTTGAGAGTATGCAAGATGTGATCGAGCGAGAGTGACCGAGTGTTTTATTCAATTGAAATCTTCAACTATTTATACTCTTCAGCTCCAACGGTCAATAGATTTAAACCTCTTTGCTTATCTTCATAGTATTTTCATTAGAGCTACGCAGAAGGTAAATTGCGTTGTCAATGCTTGATTGACTTGTTTACCAAACCAGGTAACCAACGTATCAATCAGTCTGCGTAATGCGAGATTATACTCAAAATAGCTTCAATCTTGTTTCCTTAATTCAATTTTGCCCGTTGCAATCTCTCAAATAATCGGATAACATCTGAAGCTCACTTCTGTTGTAGTACTGAAATCCGAATACTGCTCTCTTTCCCTTTGTGAATAGCTAAATGAAATCTCCTTACACGTAAATTTATCACATCTGAGATATCCCCCTTTTTGTATTGTTAACGTTCTGTCACATCTGAAGACTTTACTGCTCTTCTCAAAGTACTGAAAATTTATCAAATCTGAAGTCTGAAGAACCCTTTGTAGTCTATTCACATCTGATATGCTCGGATATGAAGGAATACTGTCTGAACAAACATGCCCGAATCTGTTACCGAATGTGAGACCTGAAAAGTTAATTAATATTAATTGTTGAATTAATCGGTTTTTAGAGATTTTTGGTGGTTCAGATCTCTGTTTTGAAGTTTGGTTGGTATTTTCGGGTCATATTTCACATTTAAAGAAATTCTGGAAATTTTGATATTTTCGACATTTCGAGTGAGAAATCTGGTTTTGAGAGGTCTGCTCGCTTTTGGTGAAAGCTGTTTGGGTTTCTTGAGTAATCTGGTCGCTGGTGCCTTTGTTTTCGTGCAGCGTGTTTTGTAGCGTAAGACAGGAAACACCGTCTTTTTTGTGAGATCTGGTAGTCTCGTTTAGGAGAGATCTGGTTGGTATTTAGCGCTAGAATCTAAAATAGAGATCTGCCCGCGTGTTTTTGTATGAGGGCTAAACGATGTCTTTTGGATAAGCGGCTACGGTGTCGTTTGGTGAACGCTGGAGGTAGAGATCTATTTTGGGAAGTGTGTGTTCGATTGACCAGATTTCAGCGTCCTGCTCTTAGCGCTAGCATTCAGATGTCACCCGAGGCGTTGTGCGACGTCGGTTTAGCATGAGCATTATTTCCAGCGTTGTTTTTAGCGTTCAGACTTCTCCGCGGTATTGTTAGCATTTCCAGCTTTTAGCGTTGGCTTCCAGACTTCTCTAGCGTTGAGCAATAGCCTTCAGACTTCACTAGCGTTAACATTTCAGATTTCACCGTGGTTTTAGCGCAGGCGTTGTATGGCTGTGAGATCTGTTTCTGTCGGTGCATGTTTTTAACCAGATTTCTCGCGGGTATTTATATGTTAGAAGCGTGGTCTTCTATAACTTCACCAGATCCCATACTTAGCAAATTTACTCGACTTTCGTTCTCTGTTTCTCAAACCCTTGGGTACTGTTCACCGTTGATTTTATCCGGCGATTCCCATTGTTTCTGGCCACCATTTTTCTTGTTCGAGGTAGCGTTGGACTCCTATTGGTAAGCTCTTTCATCTCCTACCCATTTTGAAGGCTATCGTTGGCTGGAACAAAAGCTCGAAGCTACTGTCTTTCGGCCGAGTGTTGTGTACGCAGGTAGCTTTCGAATTCAGTTGTTGGAATCTTGTTCTCGGACTTGTTTTAAGCTTCCTGTTAGATTGTGTGGGTAGAATGGAAGGCTGGTTGTGTATGTAAATTCCAGTCGTGAACCTTTAGTGGTTGGCCGTGATTGTTGTATTTTCCCCTGAAATCTGTGTACTGTGTATTTTGGCAGACTTTATGCAGGCCGTGACTTGCTACGTTCCTTTGAGGAATCTGATTTGGGTAAATCAGGAATAAGAGGTGCGGATCTTGAGCTTGTAATTCAGCGTGAAACCTGGCTTGGATAAATTGCGAGATGGCTGTGTTTGGATTGCCGTGCACTGTTGTTGCTATGTGTGAGAGCTGTGTATGCTTACCGTGTGTAATTGTTGTGTTGCATATGATTATATGTTTGTTGTTCTAGCACGTTGCATACACGCATTCCATTCAGCTATTGCAGCCTTTGTTCGTTGTTGTTTCTCTGTTTTCTTACCAGGATGCGAGGGCGAGCGGTGATTCCACACTCTAATTTCCCCTATGTGCCGAGTGTCTAGCTACCACAGTTCATAGGTTGGGCTGTTGATGCATCTGGTAAAGGTGGGCGTGTAGGGGTGAGTGGGTAGCACCCACATGTCCTACACTCACCGTGGCCACATATTCTGTTACAGATTTCCGTTGAGCTGTGCATTGAGTTCTTTGGCTCCCTTCCTTGGTTGTAGCCTTCGGCTGTTGTCTCCTTTCTCATGCATAGCATCTGCATTTTATTCTTGCTGCTTACTGCTATTTTATAGTTGCTCTCCGTACTGGGGTTTTACCCCATGTCCCTCTGGGGCTTGGTTGTTTTCCTTGTTGTGTTGTTTCAGGGAACCCAGGTTTTACAGCTGGTCGTGGTTTTAATCCAGCTGGTGGTGCCCCAGGAGGTGGTTAGAGTATCCCAGTTGCGTATAGCATATTTATATGTATCAGTTGAGTTAGCCAGGGGGTTGCCCTGTGCTTCGTGGCTGTATCCAGTAGTTGGAGTCTGATACTCGTGGTTGTATGCTATACTGTTTTGTTATGGCTTGTAGCCATTAGTTGTTTTGTTCATTTTATAAGCTGGGATATATTTTGAGTATTGTATTATTTTAAAATATATTGTTTTAAACTCGTCAGGCCAAAAGCGAAAATTTTACCCGCTTTTTAATAGCTTCCGCATGTATTTGTGTGTTTTTACTCTGTTATGAGCACGATGCTTGATATTTTTGGCATCAGAGCTTAAGCTGGGATAAGATCGATTTCTTTGATCACACTTGAGTCTAGGCACAGTGTTGTGTGTTGCATGTGCTTGGCTGTGTGACTATGTGCTACATATTTGTGTTATGTGTTATCTATGTTGTATCTGTTCTGTTTTGCTTGATCCCATTGAGTGTTTTCGTAGATGCCGCCTAGACGTCGTGGTAGAGGTAGGGGGCAGTTTGAGGAATCGGCAGGACAGAACGAGGATCAGCGTAGCATTCCTTCTCGTAGTCGTAGTAGACATGTTGAGGAGGAGGAAGTTGATGAAGTACCGCCTCCGGTGGAGCGGATGGATGTTGTTATAGCACGGTTTCAGCGGATGAACCCTCCAGTCTTTAATGGTGATGAGTCCAGTGAGGATGCGGACTCGTGGCTCCGTAACATTATTGGTCTTTTCGATCGGGTGCAGTATGATGATGATCTTCGGCTGAGTTTAGCGATCCTCTTGCTTAGGAAGGCTGTAGAGCACTGGTGGCGAGGTGCTTCGAGTACCTTGTTAGAGACCGGTGTTGGGATCTCTTGGAACAGTTTTTGCGAGACCTTTCGACAGGAATATGTGCTCGAGTTTTATGTGAACGCCCGGGAGCGGGAGTTCGATCATCTGGAGCAGGGTTCGATGACTGTTCGGGAGTATGCTAGGAAGTTTTCTTCTCTGTTGGCGTACGTTCCCCACGTTTCTGGCCGGGAGAGGTCCAAGAGGACTAGATTTCTTGAGGGCTTGAAAGAAGAGTTGTATCAGATGGTGTTGACCAGTAAGCCCAAGACCTATGCTGAGGCGGTGGATAGTGCTATCGACATTGAGGAAGGTTTGCGTAGTCGTCGGGCTCGTAGACAGCAGGTGGCGCAGGGTGGTCGTCCTGCTATTCAGGGAGCACAGTTTTCACAGTCCTCCCAGTCAGCCCATCAGACCCAGCAGCATCAGCATCAGCAGCAGGTGGCTCAGCAGTCTGGCCGTCAGAGGTTTCGACCCCACAGTCAGCAGTTCAAGAAGAAGTCGGGTTCTGGCTCTTCTGGTTCAGGCAGCTCGAGTAGCAGTGGTTCTCGGGCTGAGTTTTGTGGTTTTTGCGTTGGAAAGCATCTGTATACGCAGTGTGTTGGTGTGCAGGGTTCCTGCAACCTTTGTGGTCAGTACGGGCATTTTTGTAGAGTGTGTCCGTCAGCTGGATCACAGCAGACCGCGGCCCAGCTTCAGGGACGAGGAGGTGAGTCTAGGGGTCGTTCCTCTCAGTTTTAGCAGCCCCGATTAGGTGAGACTCAGTTTAGGCCGTTTTAGCAGCCTGGACCGTCGTGGTTCAGAAAATCGTCTCAGCCTTTCTTCTTTGGACCCAAGCATGCTCAGGTTAACGCCATCACTAGGGAGCAAGCCGCGGAGACACCGAGTCGGGTGATCATAGGTACTTGCCTTGTTTTTGATTTTCCTGCGCGTGTGTTGTTTGACACCGGTGCATCGCATTCGTTTATTTCTGATTCGTTTGTTGTTGAGCATGGTCTCTGTACAATTTCTTTGTGCGATGCCGTTTCTGTTTCTACCCCTGGTGGTGTGAGCCTGTTCTCCCAGGAGGTTTTGTTGGATGGTGTGTTGCGGTTTGGTGAGCATGCCTTGTTAGCGAATTTGATCCGACTGATACTGTGGGATTTCGATTGCATAGTTGGGATGGATGTGCTGTCCAACTATAGGATCTCTGTGGATTGTTTCAATGGGATTGTGCACTTTAGGCCTTTGTCTGGCGAGAAGTGGGACTTCTACGGCCCGGATTCTCGATCAAAGATCCCGTTGGTCTCAGTGATGGAGATGTTTAGCTTGTTGTCTTTGGGGAATGCTGGCTTTATGATCTACGCTTTGGATGCTTCTTCTTCTTCCAGTGTGCAGCTCAGTGACGTTCCCGTGGTGCGACACTTTCCCGATGTGTTTCCGGAGGAGATTTCTGGTTTTCCTCCGAGGCGGGAGATTGACTTCAGCATAGAGCTGGTGCCTAGCACAGCTCCGATTTCACGTGCCCCTTATCGTCTTGCGCCTGGGGAGTTGAGAGAACTCAAGGTGCAGTTGGACGATTTGCTGGAGAAAGGTTTTATTCGTCCTAGTATGTCGCCATGGGGAGCGCCCATACTGTTTGTGAAGAAGAAGGATGGCTAAATGCGGATGTGCATTGATTTTCGCCAGCTGAATAAAGCCACTGTGAAGAACAAGTACCCGTTGCCGAGAATCAATGATCTGTTTGATCAGTTGCAAGGTTCTGCAGTGTATTCAAAGATTGATCTTCGTTCTGGGTACCATCAGCTGAGGGTGAGAGAACAAGATGTCGCGAAGACTGCGTTTCGTACGAGGTACGGACATTTTGAGTTTTTGGTGATGCCGTTTGGTTTGACCAACGCGCCTGCAGTCTTTATGGATTTGATGAACCGAGTTTTCCACGAGTTTATCGATCAGTTTGTGATCGTGTTCATCGACGACATCTTATTCTATTCGAAGACTCCTTTGGAGCACAAGGATCATTTGCGTATTGTCCTTCAGACGTTGAGAGACCAGCAGTTGTATGCGAAGTTCTCCAAGTGCGAGTTCTGGTTGGATCACGTTGTATTCTTGGGACATGTGATTTCAGCCGAGGGGATTCTGTATATCCTAGTAAGGTTGATGCCGTTCTGAACTGGGAGTGTCCCAGGAATGTTTCCGAGATTCATAGTTTCTTGGGTCTGGCTGGCTATTATCGTCGCTTAATTGAGGGATTCTCAAGTATAGCAAAGCCGATGACTCAATTGACTTAGATGGACAAGCGTTTTGTTTGGACTGAGCAGTGCGAGAATGATTTTCAACTGCTTAAGGAGAAGTTGACTACTGGGCCTATGTTGGCCCTGCCGTCCGGAACAGGTGGATTCGTTGTTTGTTCTGACGCTTCGCTCAATGGATTGGGCTGTGTTTTGATGCAGAATGGTTGATTCATTGCGTATGCCTCGCGGCAGTTGAAACTGCACGAGACTCGTTATCCAGTCCATGATTTGGAGTTAGCAGCGGTGGTCTTTGCGTTGAAGATCTGGCGTCACTACCTGTATGGCGAACAATTTTTGGTGTACTCCGACAACAAAAGTTTGCAGTATCTGTTTTCGCAGCCTGACCTGAACATGAGACAGCGTCGTTGGATGGAGCTGCTAAAGGAATTTGACTGTGAGATCAAGTACCAACCTGGGAAGTCGAACGTAGTAGCCGATGCCTTGAGCAGGAAGGCTAGTGAGATGCTTGCGTCGTTGTACATCTCTAAGGATCAAGAGCATCTTAACACTACGGGTTGGAGATTCTACCCAGCTGAGGATTGCGTAATGGTTTCTTCATTCCAAGTGGAGCCACAGATTGTTTCTACTATTCGAGCAGCTCAAAGGACGGATCCGTCTATCCACGAGTTGAAGTTAAAGGTCAGGGCTGGCGAACTTGAAGATTATTCTGTCTCTTCTGATGGTTGTTTGCGTTTCCGGGGCAGGTTGGTTGTGCCCAATTTGGTTGATTTGAAGGAGGAGATCCTTCGGGAAGCGCACTGTAGCAGACATAGTGTTCATGCTGGTGCACGGAAGATGTACCATGCTTTGAAGCCGCACTATTGGTGAGCTAGCCTGAAGAGTGACGTTGCTGGTTTTGTCGCTCGTTGTTTGAACTGTCAGATGGTAAAGGCCGAGAGGATGAGACCTGGTGGTCTGTTGCAGAGTTTGGAAGTGCCCCAATGGAATTGGGAGAACATAGCGATGGATTTCGTGACGCATCAACCTCGTACCAACAGAGGATGCGATGCTATTTGGGTTGTTATAGACCGACTATCGAAGTCTTCACATTTTATTCCCTATGGGATTACCTTCTCGTTGAATAATATGGCGAAGCTGTACGTTGATTTTGTTGTTAGACTGCACGGTGTGCCCGTTTCAATCATTTCTGACCGAGATCCGAGGTTTACTTCCAGGTTTTGGAAGAGTTTTCAAACAGCTTTGGGTACCAGATTGGCAATGAGCACCGCGTATCACCCCCCAGATAGATGGTATCTGAGTCCAGCTACCAAGTGACGATTGGTATGGCGCCGTTTGAGGCTTTGTATGGTAGAAAGTGCAGATGGCCAGTGTGTTGGGAAGAAGTGGGGGAGAAGCAGCTATCTTCCCCAGATTTTGTGCAGCAAATGAAAGAACATGTGGATCTTATTAGACAGCGGATGAAAGCTGCCCAGGATCGCCAAGACAGTTATGCGAATAAGAGGCGTCGACCTCTTGAGTTTCAGGTTGGTGATCGTTTATTTCTCAAAGTTTCTCCATTTCATAGCGTTATGCGCTTTGGACACAAGGGAAAGTTAGCCCCTCGTTACGTCGGATCGTATGAGATTGTTGAGAGGATTGGATCTTTAGCGTATCGGCTGTTGTTGCCGTCAGAGTTGTCTTCTCTACATGACGTCTTTCATGTTTCCATGTTGAGGAAGTATGAGCCAGATCCGTCTCATGTGATTAGAACTGACGAGGTAGAGCTCGATCAGACGTTGAGTTATCAAGAATATCCCTTGCAGATCCTTGGCAGAAAAGAGAAACAGTTGAAGAATAAGACCATCCCGTTGGTAATGGTGTAGTGGAGCAAACATGGCAGGGAAGAAGCTACATGGGAGCTGGAGGAAAAGATGTTGCGCGAGTGGCCGCATCTGTTTGAGTAGATGTTGAGCTAAATTTCCATTAGTTGGTAGCTTTTGGGTTGTATTTCTTTCCTTGTTGTTGTAAATTGTTTGCTCAGTAATCTTGAACTCTTGGCCATGTGTTAGGCGAGTTCCTGTTTTGTATTTTTTTGCTTCTGTGTTATGTATCAGAATTGTTGTTCGATTTCGAGGACAAAATCCTTTTTAGTGGGGGAGAAATGAGAGACCTAAAAAGTTAATTAAGATTAATTGTTGAATTAATCGGTTTTTAGAGATTTCTGGTGGTTCAGATCTCAGTTTGGAAGTTTGGTTGGTATTTTCGGGTCAGATTTCACATTTAAAGCAATTCTGGAAATTTTGATATTTTCGAGATTTCGAGAGAGAAATCTGGTTTTGAGAGGTCTGCTCGGTTTTGGTGAAAGCTGTTCGGGTTTCTTGAGAAATCTGGTCGCTGGTGCCTTTGTTTTCGCACAGCGTGTTTTGTAGCGTAAGACAGGAAACACCGTGTTTTTTGTGAGATCTGGTAGTCTCGTTTAGGAGAGATCTGGTTGGTATTTAGCGCTAGAATCTGAAGTAGAGATCTGCCCGCGTGTTTTTGTATTGAGGGCTAAACGATGTCTTTTGGATAAGCGGCTACGGTGTCGTTTGGTGAACGCTGGAGGTAGAGATCTGTTTTGGGAAGTGTGTGTTCGATTGACCGGATTTCAGCGTCCTGCTCTTAGAGGTAGCATTCAGATGTCACCCGGGGCGTTGTGCGATGTCGTTTTAGCATGAGCGTTATTTCCAGCGTTGGTTTTAGCGTTCAGACTTCTCCGCGGTAGTGTTAGCATTTTCATCTTTTAGCGTTGGCTTCCAGAATTCTCCAGCGTTGAGCAATAGCCTTCAGCATCACTAGCGTTAACATTTAATATTTCACCGTGGTTTTAGCGCAGGCGTTGTATGGCTGTGAGATCTGTGTCTGTCGGTGCATGTTTTTAACCAGATTTCTCGTGGGTATTTATATGTTAGAAGCGTGGTCTTCTATTACTTCACCAGATCCCATACTTAGCAAATTTACCCGACTTTCGTTCTCTGTTTCTCAAACCATTGTGTACTGTTCACCGTTGATTTTATCCGACGATTCCCATCGTTTCCGGCCACCATTTTTCTTGTTCGAGGTAGCGTTAGACTCCTCTCGGTAAGCTCTTTCATCTCTTACCCATTTTGGAGGATATCGTTGGCTGGAACAAAAGCTCGAAGCAACTGTCTTTCGGTCGAGTGTTGTGTACGCAGGTAGCTTTCGAATTCAGTTGTTGGAATCTTGTTCTAGGACTTGTTTTAAGCTTCCTGTTAGATTGTCTGGGTAGAATGGAAGGTTGGTTGTGTATGTAAATTCCAGCCGTGAACCTTTAGTGGTTAGCCGTGATTGTTGTATTTTCCCCTGAAATCTGTGTACCGTGTATTTTGGCAGACTTTGTGCAGGCCGTGACTTGCTATGTTCCTTTGAGGAATCTGATTTGGGTAAATCAGGAATAAGAGGTACGGATCTTGAGCTTGTAATTCAGCGTGAAACCTGGCTTGGATAAATTGCGAGATGGCTGTGTTTGGATTGCCGTGCACTGTTGTTGCTCTGTGTGAGAGCTGTGTATTCTTACCGTGTGTAATTGTTGTGTTGCATATGGTTATATGTTTGTTGTTCTAGCACGTTGCATACACGCATTCCATTCAGCTATTGCAGCCTTTGTTCGTTGTTGTTTCTCTGTTTTCTTACCAGGATGCGAGGGCGAGCGGTGATTCCGCACTCTCATTTCCCCTATGCGCCTAGTGGCTAGCTACCACAGTTCATAGATTGGGTTGTTGATGCATCTGGTAAAGGTGGGCGAGTAGGGGTGAGTGGGTAGCACCCACATGTCCTACACTCACCGTGGCCACATATTCTGTTACAGATTTCCGTTCAGCTGTGCATTGAGTTTTTTGCCTCCCTTCCTTGGTTGTAGCCTTCGGCTGTTGTATCCTATCTCATGCATAGCATCTACATTTTATTCTTGCTGCTTACTGTTGTTTTATAGTTGCTCTCCGTACTGGGGTTTGACCCCATGTCCCTCTGGGGCTTGGTTGTTTTCCTTGTTGTGTTGTTTTCAGGGAACCCAGGTTTTACAGCTGGTCGTGGTTTTAATCCAGCTGGTGGTGTCCCAGGAGGTGGTTAGAGTATGCCAGTTGCGTATAGCATATTTATATGTATCAGTTGAGTTAGCCAGGGGGTTGCCCTGTGATTCGTGGCTGTATCCAGTAGTTGGAGTCTGATACTCGTGGTTGTATGCTATACTGTTTTGTTATGGCTTGTAGCCATTAGTTGTTTTGTTCATTTTGTATGCTGGGATATATTTTGAGTATTGCATTATTTTAAATTATATTGTTTTAAACTCGTCAGGCCAAAAGTGAAAATTTTACCCGCTTTTTAATAGCTTCCGCATGTATTTGTGTGTTTTTACTCTGTTATGAGCACGAGGCCTGACACCGAAGCCTCTGAATCAAATCTGAATACCCTCAAATCTGAAGCCTTGACCCGATAACTTAAATAACCTGAATACTCAAATCTGATAGAATCTGATTCGAAGACTTTCAACCCGATAACGGAAATCTGAGTACAATGTTCCCAAATCTTCCGGATCTGAACTTACCTAAAACTGTTAGCTACTATGACTGACTATCCAGATATGGTTTCTTAAATTCAGTTCTCATCTTATTTTTGTTATTACCAAAACTTATAAATTTTACCTTAACAATTTCCCCCTTTTTGGTGATGACAAAACTTAGCAGCCTTTGACTTTAGAAGAGACACAAATATGTTGCTCCAAATCTGCTATATATTCAATATGAAGCAAAGTACAAAAGATTTGTACAAAGAACTGAAAAACCAAAAAAAAAATGAACTGATTATTTCTCTCCTAGCAGTATCCCATGCCTCTTCCTGATCCTCTATGGGATCCACCACTTCTGTAGTATATTCTACCCGAAGATCCGCTCCTACTACCTTCACCAGGTCTGCTTCCTGAACCAGAACCAGGTCTGCCACGATCATCAGGAAGAGGCTGCGGATCTTGGCTGCTACAACTTTCCCCCTTTTTGTCATCACTTCCTCTATTGATAAAATCAACAAGCTCTGACAGTTGAGACATGAGGTGATTATAGTTTTCTTGTGCTTGCACACGGAATTCCATCAGTTCATGGGAAAGGGCAGCTTGTTGGTCTTGTAACACCTTCAATTTATCATCCATTTCCTGAGATAATGCGGCTTTCTGTTCGTGCATCTCCTTTCGAATATCCACCAGATCTGTCGTTACGATGGCGCTATGAGTCCAAACTCCTTTCTTAAACTCAAGCATTTCAAGAGATAAAGCAGTTTTCTGAAGCTGTACTTCCTGTTTGACACTTTTAATAAGATCTCCGAAGACTTGGTCTTGCTGAGTACGAAGTGTTCATTCCTGAGATCTCCAATGCTGCTTGTAGTCCGCATCTGCTTGATTGAAAGCTGAGTAACAGAGGTCCGAAGCTATGCAAGAGATTCGGTGAGGTCTGACGCAGGAAGGGCAGTGGAAGGCAACACGAGCTGGTCAACAACTTTCTCGTAATTCAAAGGAATGTCAGCGGTAGTGAAGAACAGACAAGAATCAGGAGAAGTGCTCTAACTTGGGGAAATCACAACCGGAGTTGGGTGGCGCTGAGAAAAACTATCATTCGGAGAGATCTGATCTGGTTGCTAGAACTAGAAGAAGAACTAGAAGCTGAGGTAATCATCTGTACATCTGGACCTCGGTGAAAAATGCCAACAAAATCTGCTGGATCTACTGCTAAATCTACCACGGAACTGACTGCAACTATATCTCTACAAAAATTATGCGAACCAACTGGTTGGAAAAGGCCAAAGTCAGAAAACTGTACAATTTCTATACATACGTCAGCCCATCGTTTGCGAATAATCCTAAAAAAATTACTGACTGGGGCCAGAGTGTCCTCAAATTGCCGTTGGGGTGGTAATTCCAATTCGAGAGAAACAACCGGCTTGGGTAGGCATTTCCAAAGATCATTTCCTTCTTGGATGACCCAAGACCCATTAACCAGGGTCATGGTACGAATCCAGCATGAAGATTTAAGTTTGTATTTGATCGGGCTATCACTGCACCACGATCTCTCTTGTCACCTTCAAACAGACTTGAGTTACTCTCTCGCTCCAACTTGAGACCGTGCTCTCGCATCTGCGTTTGCAGTTCCTATAATACAAAAATATGGACATCGGAGAGCATATCCAGTACTTGAATATCAATAGCTGTGTGGGGCTGGCCGGATACAAAATTGTTGCGTCTGGCTTCCAAAAACTTGCGGAGCAGTAACTCTTTATACTTAGTAGTAATGTACTCTCGCCTCTGAAGAGCTATCTGAACTGAGTCTATTTCAGCCCAAGTCAAGACCCTCTCTTCTTTAGCGGTGATGTCCTTAGTTGAGCCCAAAACTGCTAGGTCGTGAAGACTAAAAGAATTAAAGAATTTAGCAACCTCATCTATCACCTTTGGTCTTAACTGTACAATGAATTTTATATCTTCACAGATCAAAGTAAAAATTTCTCAGGCTGGATGCCCTTTTATTGTGTCTATCTCCTGAAGGGGTGCCTTCCCCTTGGCGTCAGCAGGGATCTTAGGAAGACTAGCCTTGTACCAGTCCGCTTCCTGGACTACCCTGATTTCAATGCTACGTTCAAACTGAATTCTGGTCCTCTCAGAAACTGTAACAGAAGGTAACCTCGCGTCCTCTGAAATTGTTGCTAAAAGATCATCGATGGACATAGACTCGTCATCAAGAGTCTTTCCCTCAACAGTTATTGCTATGGCCTCTATTTCTTTCCCGTGATCTATCTCCGTCTCCAGAGGTTCTTCGACAAAATACTCAGCTGTAGCGGAAACATCGCTTCGGCTCTCAATTATCTTACTTGGTTTCTTAGACCTAGACATGTCGTCATCCTCTCCAGATCTCAAAGGCTCTTTAAGAAACTGTTTCGGTGCAGTAAAAGATGCCAGTTTCCTAGAAATTTCATTTTCAGCTCCATCAAGATTATCATCCTCATCATTGACAGCATTCGAGCGCTTAGTGACCTCAACTACAGTATCATCAGATCTGGTCAACGATGTTTCCTCCACATCTGTTTCCATCTGCGCTGTTCCAGAAATAACTTCATCAATAATCTTATCCACGTCATCATCAGTTGTCTGTTCCCTCTGTTGCTCTACAACATTCTCGTCATCTGGTTCATTCTCAACAATTTCATAATCAGAACCCGTTGGCAACACCAATTTTCTTTTTGGTGCACGGAGTCGTTGAGCTTTAGGAGTTGGAGCTGGAACAGTATTTAAGGGCTCCACATCTTGAACTACGGGAACCATCGCCATTTCCTTTTCTGCCGGAGCAGCTCTCCCCACAGTGGTTCTATTCTTCTTAATAACGGTTTCATCACTAGGAGAAGCCGATCGCTTCTTAGAAACACTCTTCTTCACTGCTGTTTTCTTCACCACTGGCTCATCCTCCTCATGACTATCATCAATACCCTTTTGTTTGGCAACGTACGTGCCAACTGTCTTTGTGATAAGAATCTTCAGTGGAGGGAAGGTTTTCGCCTCTCCTATGGTCAGATTTGGAGCACTTTTCAGCAAGGCACAAATTTGAGCGGTAAATCCCTTGGCCTGCTTTGAGGTCTTAATCACCATCCCCTTCAGAATATCAAACCGAATCTTGCTCCAGTTGATTTTCAGGCCAAAGTGAATGGACGTCATTAGAAGAAAACGCTCATGAGTGACAGCGTCAAAAGATCCAGCTTTGACGATAACAGACTTTGCCAAAATATCATTCAGTAGGCAAAATTCATGCTTCATTTTCCTCTTCTTACAGGAGGTTTGAACCGGTTCACCAGATTTAGAAAAAATGCTCCTTGCGTCATACACCAAATCCTTTGGTACATCATCCACATCTGTCAGACCTATTGTTGGTAACTCAAACACACCGGAAAAAATTCCTCAGATACACCAACAAATTTTCCCTGAACGGCAAAGATGATCTCATGATCCTTCACAGAAGCAGTATCGAAGAACTGTTCCAACTATTTTTCATAGAGAACGGTGGGACATCCCAAGAAGCCACAAAGCCCAGTAGATACTAGGGCTCTAAACATCATAACCATGCCTTCGTCGTCTGGAATACCCAACACAGAGTCAAAATTAACTTGGAGGGCATTCGCAATAAGGGAAGATGCCATTGCAGTAGGTAGATGTAAGAAAATATGACGAAAAATAGCTTATCTGCACACAAGAAACAATAGAGAGCAAGAGTGTATTTTGCGCAAAGTAAGGGTTAGTGAGTTCAAAATGACGAAATATAAATAAGGGAAGTGAATCGGAAGATGAAATGGTACATGTTACCATGTGGGTGTGACGTTTCTCATGATGACAACACCTGTCAATCACCCGATGGCGTTATTTATTTTGGAGAAGATTTGAAAAGATTGTCGAAATCATTTTGGAAAGATTTTCAAAATCATTTTGGATAATATTTTGGAAATGATTTTGAAATTTTAACCGCAAAGGGTAAAAAGGTGAAAAGCAAGCGCCATTTTCTTAACGCGTCACATCCTTAAGATCTGTTTGATATCCCAGATGGGTACTACCAGATCTGTTCTCTTGTAAGCATCAGCTATGTATACGCGAGGTCTGAATAGGTTCAGATCTCACGCATTCAGCTGACTCAGCGCTTATTAACCCAGATCTGATGTTCCCCCTAACGTTGAGGTCCTTCCAAATCTGAAGGTTTACCAGATCTGAAAATCCATGTTCCCCCTGAACAGTGGACTCCGATCTGAAGTAAACACCTGTTGTTCAACCTGCAGCTATGTTAGCACTCAAACAAATCACGGCAATTCTAAGAGACCAAGAATATTTCGAAAGTAAGAGAACTTAGCGTCCGGTAGGGGTTTTGTGAAGATATCAGCAACTTGCTGATCTGTAGGCACATATTCCAATCGGACTTCCTTCTTGAGCACATGATCTCTTATAAATGATGTCTGATGTCGATATGCTTTGTTCTTGAGTGTAGCATAGGATTCTGAGTGATTGCGATGGAACTGGTGTTGTCACAGAGAATAGGAGCTTCAGAAGCATCAATACCATAATCCTTCAGCTGGTGTTGAATCCATAAGATCTTAGCACGGCAGCTTCCAGCCGCTAGATACTCTACTTCAGCTGTGGACGTTGCAATTGAAGTCTACTTCTTGCTAAACCAGGAAATCAATCGATCTCCTAAGAATTGACAAGTCCCACTTGTGCTTCGTCTATAAATCATGCATCCTTCATAGTCTGCATCACTATAACCGATTAGTTGAAAGCTCGAGTCTTTGGGATACCAAAGACCCACATTGGAAGTTTCTTTTAAATATTTTAAAATTCTTTTCACTGCAATATAATGCGATTGTTTAGGCTCTACATGAAATCTAGCACACATAAAGACAGCAAACATGATGTCTGGTATTCTAGAATTTAGGTAAAGCAAAGAGCCAATTATACCACGATACAATGATACCTCTATGGTTGTTCCATTTCGTCTTTATCTAAATTGATAGAAGCACACATAGGGGTCGCAGCTGCTGAACAGTTGTCTATGCCAAATTTCTTCAGCAGTTCTTTCGTGTATTTGGCTTGATTAATGAAGATTCCATTATCAAGTTGTCTCACTTGTAATCCCAGAAAGAACGTCAGCTCGCCCATCATGCTCATCTCAAACTTGTCCTGCATCAACTTAGAAAATTTCTATGATCTGCTCGGGTGGATGATTTCTATTCCATCGGAGATCAGATCCAATTGGATTTGCTCCTTGTTCCGCTTGGGTGTTTGATTGATTGGCTCCTTCTGATACCTCTGATAAGCTCCTTGTTCCAGATTTGAGCCGGACACCAATTGATGAGATGTGCTAGCATCTGGTGCGTCAGATATCGTTCGATGTACTATAGAATCTTCTTGTGCACCATCTTGATCATTGATTGGTCGGTCCAGAGCAGCTGGCACAATTGTCGAGATCTATTCCTGTTCAGGGTCAACGATAGTCAAATAACTGACTATTGGGTTACCTGTCAGATATGTTTGATCGTTATTGCATGGTGTGTCCAGATCTAGTTGGGGATCAACTGACTGTCTTTGTTGTGGCACTTCGTCATCTGATTCATCAAGGATAGTTGATTCCATACGTGAACACAACTCATGTAAGCTCGCAGTTGAGTTAGATCGAAAGCTGTTTTCATCAAACACCACATGTTCTGATTCTTCGATCGTCAGACTTCGATTATTGAACACTCTATAGGCCTTGCTCATAGCTGAATATCCGAGAAACAAACCTGCATCAGATTTGGCATCGAAAGCTGTTAGGTGCTTTTTTCCATTATTATGAATGAAGCATCTTGCACCCAAACACCCTGAAATAAGATATATCAGGTTTCTTGCCACTCCAGGTCTCATATGGGGTAATGTCGTGGATCTTGTTAATCATAGATCTGTTCTGGGGGTAGAAGCTGCGTTAACTGCTTCTGCCCAGAATTTTTGTGAAATACCAGAATAAGCAATCATAGATCTAGCAGCTTATTTTAAAGTACGATTTCTCCTCTCAGCAAGCCCGTTCTGCTGAGGAGTTCTCGCTGTTGAAAGCTCATGCTTTATCCCAATGTCTTCCAGATAAGATGATAGTTTATAATTTAAAAACTCAGTACCTCTATCAGATCTTATCCGGTTGACAGTACAAGACTTGTCATTTTGCAAACGTTTTAAGAGCTTAATCAGCTGGTCAGCAGTTTCAAATTTGGATTTTAAAAACAACACCCATGTAAATTTTGTAAAGTCATCAACAACCACGAGGGTGTAGTTCGTTCCCCCTAAGCTGGTTATGGGTATTGGACCAAAAAGACCCATGTGTAAAAGCTCTAAACTTCGGGAAGAACGTTGACCATTTTTCTTTTTAAAAGTAGATCGAATCTGCTTACCCGACTGACATGCTGCACAGATCTTGTCTTTTGAAAAGTTTTTTTTGGGCATATCAGAAACCAATTCAAGCTTACTCAATTTGGCAAGAGTTTTAAAGTTCAGATGGTTCATTCTCTGGTGCCACAGCCAGCTCTTGGAAGAGTCAGCTTCTAGGAAAATCTGTTCAGATCCCATCTGCTCTGACCAATTGATACTGTATGTATTCCCCGCTCTTTTACCTACCAATAAACTCAGACCATTTGGACTCTGAACTGTGCACGTGTGCCGTTGAAAGTTAATTGTGTAACCTTTATCACACAGCTGACTTATGCTAATCAAATTATAATACAAATTCTCAATGACTAAAACATCAGATATTGAAATGTTACCGTGGATAAGCTTACCCTTACCCACAGTGTTACCATGAGAGTTATCACCAAAAACAATTTTCGCTCCTTTGTGAGGTGTCACATATGATAGCAGCTTTGGGTTTCCAGTCATATGTCGCGCACTGCCGCTACCATATAAGTGACTCATCTGCAACTTTGTACCTGTTGTCCTGTAATCATAAAAACATACTTTTGGTACCCAAATTTACTTGGGTCCAGATAGGATTACCCCTTTCGGGACCCATACTTGAATTACTGTAACAATTTTCGAAGTATGAGAGTCCTTAAGGGTTCGTGTAGAAACATTGTGAGATATGTTGAGCTTTGGTTTAATACTTTGACCATTCAGATCTCTCCTTGGCTGAACCTTTTTCCAAACAGATTTGACCTTCGTCGAACCACCTTTGTTGGTTCAGAACAGACTTGGATCCAGCTTTCGCTTTATCTTTCTCAAGTCTGTTCGTTAGCCAACTAGGCTTAGAGTTCTCGGGTCTGATATAACCGATTCCTTTTTTTCCTTTATGGTTCATCTTTGGTGAAATCTGATCATAGTACTTCACCGACTCACATGTATCGTGTATCACACTGGCTTTGACAAAATTCATCTTTTTGAAATTGTCATATGCCAGATTTAACTGAGTACTAGTCTCTCCGGAGCTGCTTTCACCAACATTGAAACCTAAGCCAGATTTATCATTAAGTGGCTTTTGGATCTCATGCAGCTTGCTTAGAGTGACAGAAGACTGAGTCCAGGAGCTCATCACCAGATTTAATCTTTCGTTTTCAGTTGTGAGCTCGCAGAACTTTAATCTCAAGGATTCATTCTCAGTCTTCAACTTACTAAACTCTGTCCTCAAACTATCATTAACCTCAAGCTGAGCAGTGCTTGATTCAACTGAACTATTTTTCAGACCATTGTTTTCAGCATTGACTTCCTCAAATGTCTGAGTTAGCTTTCTGTACTCATAGACCATCTCGTTGAGTGCATTGATCAAGTCTTCACGTGTAAATTCAGAATTAGAAAAATAAAATACCTCATCTTCTGTAGTGGTCTGATTTGCCATTAAGCAGTGAACATCTTCTGGCTCACTATCACTAGATGAGGTGTCAGGCCCGGTGCGCTAATACATCAATTAATCACAATTATGCGGAAGCATCATAAAAATATGGGCTAAAAATTTTCGAATATGGGCCTGATCCAATATCATTCAAAATACATTCATACTTTTAACAAGATTTTGACTCAAAACTCATACAACATACAATAACACAAGTAGTCAATCAACTACAGATCCCCGAATAAATAAAGGCGCAGGACATCCCCTGGCTCAAATATAATATATCAATACAATTGGGACTCAATCAAAAAGGGGATCGACCAGCTGAAGCTCCACTCTGTCCTGCCTGGTTACCTGACGAACCTGTAATGGCCAACAGCGACCAAAACAGCCCAAAACAGGGAAAATAAAAAAGGTCAGACCTCAGTACGAAGAGCACAATAAAAGCATCTATCATATCAGACAATGCAATATCTCAATCGTGCTATACATGAACAGGACTACCAAGAATCAACGATAGAAAAAAGAAGAGCACAACGAATCAGTTGTGCAGATCTCATCAATCATCATCATCTTGTGATCTTCAGGTACGACGACTCAGCCGACCATCAGAAGGTAGTGTGGTATTCAGGCACGACGAATCAGCCGGCCACCACATCAAAGACAGCGTTGGACATTTCAGGCACGACGACTCAGCCGGCCGATCACAACATGCAAAGGAATTCAGCTCTCAAAGGAATCAGGCTCAATATGTATGTGTGAATGCACAGCAGTCTCATGCTTAAAATCATACATATATCTCACGCACAAAACAGATATGAGCACAGAATCATCATACAATCAACACAAAGCACACCAGCTAATAAATGAAAGAAATATCCCAAAGCTGATAACAAAGATGCTAGAATCTAGCTCAATTCGTACCTCAATTCAACTTCTACCTCAACAGATCTTACAAAAACGAGGGTGCAACAACCAGCACAAGTCTACTGCCCTAGTAGCTTCACGAAGAACTCAACAGAAGCCGCTACCTGCTCAAATCTGTCAAGATATCTCAATATCAACTCAAATCTGAACTCACACAGCTTAAATTCTAAAGCCTCGTAGCTTACTCGGCTACCTCAACCCTACAGAGCACCACTCAGCTCTCAACGAAGCTTAAAATATAAAGAAATCACTTACCCAAAGCTGCTAAAGAACAGAAGAACTACAATTAAACAATCGCGAAGATGCACTCCAAACCGCGGCGTAAAATGACGGAAATCGACGGAAATAGGGTTCGGAGAAATAGTACCAATCGAGGGTTATCGGGGATGAAGATAAGAAATATTGGGTCTCAATTTCTCTAAGTGTTGATCGACACTTAATTTAAAGTCCCCAAGTCTGAGCTACAGTGAAAATCAATCACTGCCAAATTTAGATCCCATCGCTAAGGTAGAAGTCCCTCAGATATGGCCTCAGCTTTCACTCGCATCTGGTCATGCTATCTCGGATCTGACTCTCTAAACAAAACACACGCTTCAAATCAAAATGGTGTCGTGCTACTTAACCAAACGACGTAGCATCGGAGTCCTGATCTCACAACAGATCCCGCTAAAACTCATCCAGACTTGACCAAATAGACGCCCGCTAAACAGATCCCACTCACTAGCGTCAAATCTGAATACTCAATACGACATCGTATTACCTCTTGCAACGCCAAATATGACTAGCACCTCAACGATAGCGTTTCGCTCCCTGCTCGTGGAAATTCATGCAAACACACGAGAGACAGATCTGAACATCCAGATTTCGCTCAAATCTGAAATTCTGAAAAATCACCAAGTCCTCAATTCTGAAAACCCGAAAATCAGAAACTAAATTTGCTAATACCAATCCAAATCGGATTAGACAATAAATCATATTTAACAATTTCTAGTCCTCACATGAGGAGCTGCTTGAGGTTGAATCTGAATCTGAATCTGCCCAGTTTTTGTTATTATTTTCCGCAAAAAGCACTTTACGATCATTCTTTCGATTGGGCTTCTTATCAGATCTGGTCCTCATCCTCCTCTATTTGGATCTTTCTTTAGATCTATCGTCTTTCTTCTCATCCCTCTTGGATCTGTCCTCCTTCTTATGCCTGTTACAGTCTGCTGCGAAATGCCCTGGACGACCACAATTATAACAGTTCATATCAGTAGATATCTTTTCAGATTTGTTATAATTAAAGAAGGGTTAGAATATCTTCTCATGAATTTCCCAAACTTCTTTACGAAGAGGGACATAGCGTCGTTGCTTAGTTTTTTGGAAGATTTTCTCGGTGAGAACTGTTCAGATGTCGTTGCCCCTAAATCTTTAGTTGGTTGAGATGTCGACGGTCCTGCCTCAGATCTGGTTTCTAACTCAAACTCATACGCCTTCAGGTTTGCAAACATATCATGAAGCTCCAACTTGTTTAGGTCCTTAGACTCTCTCATAGCCATAGTTTTTACATCCCACTCCTTGGGTAATTCTCTAATCACTTTGAGCGCTAACTCTCGGTTGTTGTATTCTTTTCCCAGACTTGTTAGCTCGATCACCACAGCACTGAAACGCTCATCAAACTCCATCATGGTTTCGCCCTCTCGCATCTTGATTGACTCATACTTATGCTGGGCCACAGTTAGTTTGTTCTCCTTGGTTTCATCATTGCCCTCGCAGATCTGAATCAGCTTCTCCTAAATTCCTTTGGCAGTGGCACAGGTTTTGATTTTCCTGAACATGTTCTTGTCCAGCATCTTGTAAATCCTTCACCACATTGTCAAGATTTGCCTTCTTCTTGTCCTGATTTGTATATTCATGTCGGTTCTTTTCCACCCACTGAGGTTCTCCTTCAGTTATAGCTATTGCAGTGTTGGATTTCACTATCTTCATGGGTCCATTTGTGATAACGAACCACATGTCATCGTCTTGCACGGCCAAGTGAGCTTGCATCCTAATTTCCAGTCGTCATACCCCTCCTTGGATAACATAGGAATTTTGTTGTGAGAAGTTGTTATATTTAAATATAAAGCACAGAAGATGGAACTGTTCAATAACTAAGATACGCAGGCTCTGATACCAATTGATAGGATCAATTAGGATCGAAAATAGGCCTAGGAGTTCAGAAGGGGGGGGGGTTGAATGAAATGCTTGGATTTTAATTTTTCAAAACCTTTAAAAACATTTTTACAAGCGCCTCGCGTAACTCAGATCCGAGTTACCAGATCTGAGGATCCCAATTTGATGGATCTGGATAACAGATCCAGATCTGAGTTTTGAATTACAAAAACCTGTTATTTTGTTTCTAATATTTCTACGTACTGTACAGATTTAACAGAAGAGCTGGAATAAGACTTGAGAAATCAGGATCGCTAAAGAGTGAAATCTGGAAGAGATCTGATGCGAAGAAGAATAAGAGATCTGATGTGAGGAGTCTGCGAGAAGTAAAGTCTGAATGTGAAGTGAAAGGTAGAAGAAGTCTGATCAATATGAAGTGAGGAGAAATCTGGACGTGACAAAGAATGTTCAGCTGAAGAGTTTTTGGATCAGCTGGAGTAGCTGAACCAGCTGGTGCGCGAAGATGGATCAGCTGGAGTAGCTGAACCAGCTGGTGCGCGAAAAAGGATTATCTGGAGAAGTCTGAATTGAAAGAATCGAGAAGACCTATCAGATATGCTTACGTGGACAGAGATGATTACGTAGAATCCAGCCTGGACAGATATGCTTACGTGGAAGTCCAGCTGTACTTGCTGTTAGTTGCGTTGCGTACAGTAGAAGTTTGAAGATGCAAGCAGAATATGGAATCAGACGTCGATGCAAAGAGGAATCTGAATCAGATGTGGAGCTGCTGATTCAGATGTTGGATTAAAGATATTCAGATGTTGTCCAGACGATGTAATCAGCTGATGAAGATAAATCAGACGTGAAGAGCCTGGACAGATATGCTTACGTGGAAGTCCAGCTGTACTTGCTGTTAGTTGCGTTGCGTACAGTAGAAGTTTGAAGATGCAAGCAGAATATGGAATCAGACGTCGATGCAAAGAGGAATCTGAATCAGATGTGGAGCTGCTGATTCAGATGTTGGATTAAAGATATTCAGATGTTGTCCAGACGATGTTAATCAGCTGATGAAGATAAATCAGACGTGAAGAAGAATCTGAACAGAGGCAAAGAAAATACCAGATGTTACAAAGTTGAATCAGAAGTTGCGCGAAGACAAAAATAAATCAGATGTAGAGCGACGAAGATGAATCAGCTGACAACAGACATCAGATGTTGATACGAGAAGTTCGATCAGACGTTGTCAAGAGGAGCAGCTTATCAAATGTGAAGCAGAAGCTGTTGGACATACTATTACAGAATCTGAAGACAGCAACCATTGATCAGCTGTTGGTACAACGAAGAGAAAACATATCAGCTGTTGTTCAAAGTGAATAAGAAGCGAACAGCTGATGAACAGTACAATGAAGAAAACCAACAGCTGAGCGAACAGCTGTTGAACAGTTATGACAAAGAAAAGACAACAGCTGAGCGAACAACTGTTGAAAAATTTTTTGGAGTACATTCAGCTGTTGGGACGCAATAAACATTCGAATTGTAAAGAATCAATGGCTGAAATTGAGTCGTGCAAATGTCTTCAATCAAGGGGACAAGATTAGTACTATTCTGGGAAATAGTACAATATACAGAGGATGATTGCATCAATTTGGGAAGAAGACAAATTACCCTTGACAAGAGCAGAAGAGAATTGACTCTACTTTCTAACGGCTATATCTTTGAGGGAGGCTTTATATACGAAGATTTGAAGAATAAATTCTTTGATGATTGATCACTCTATAAGGGACGAAGCACAGTGCAAAAACTGAGGAAAGAAAAATAGAAGGACGAAGCAGTCGACCACCATTAGAGAGGAGCTTACAACGAGCGTCGATTGCTGAGTTCTAATCAGCTCTTTAGGAGCATTTCCAAGTTGTTTGAGATATTATTATTATTACGAGAGTTGTTCTTACACTGTATATCTCACACACAGAGATTCATTCACATTCATGAGAGTTGAGCAAAATTGTATAGTGAATGAATCTCAAACCCAAAAAATCAGATCCCGTCCAAGCACGAAGACGTTAAACTCTGTGTCTATAGCCTTTCTCACAGAGGCGTAAAACAAGTGATTGAAACAGCCGAGGGCTGGTGTAGAGTCTGGGAGTTCTAGCAGCTACTGGCTGTTGGATCGGGTCTGTACACGATGTGTAGATCAAATCTTCTAGTGGAACCTTCCGATGTGGAAGAAGGGGAGATGTAGGATATTTATATCCGAACTTCCATAAACAAACAGCAGCGTAATCTCTTTATGATTTACTGTATTTATTCCGCATAAGCATTTATCAGTTACACATTAGCACACACGAAGCAAACAGATTTCATGCAGTCGCATTGCATTGTTTTAACAGAAATCTGTTTGTGCCGGGTTTTAAAATTAGGATTCAGTTCTGGTGTTTTTCGCATGATTTTATTTCAAACCAGATCTGTCTCGGGTGCTCTGTTTAATGTTCAAGAATCGTGAGCTATTGTAGCTCCTTTATAGCAGCGCAAAATTTTTATTTAACAGTAGCAGCGCTCGCTCTTTACTTTTAGGATCAGATTTCTCATGTTGTGTTGTTTAGTTTAGTGAGACCTGATCCTCGGTCCTAACAATTGGTAATTGATGGATCTGTATAACACATCCAGATCTGAGTTTTGAATTACACAAAACCTGTTATTGTGTTTCTAACATTTCTACGTACTATACAGATTTAACAGAAAAGCTGGAATAAGACTTGAGAAATCAAGATCGCTAAAGAGTGAAATCTGGAAGAGATCTGACGCGAGGAAGAATAAGAGATCTGATGTGAGGAGTCTGCGAGAAGTAAAGTCTGAATATGAAGTGAAAAGTAGAAGAAGTCTGATCAATATGAAGTGAGGAGAAATCTGGACGTGACAAAGAATGTTCAGCTGAAGAGTTCTTGGATCAGCTGGAGTAGCTGGACCAGCTGGTGCGCGAAGATGGATCATCTGGAGTAGCTGAACTAGCTGGTGCGCGAAAAAGGATTAGCTGGAGAAGTCTGAATTGAAAGAATCGAGAAGACCTATCAGATATGCTTACGTGGACAGAGATGATTACGTAGAATCCAGCGTGGACAGATATGCTTACGTGGAAGTCTAGCTGTACTTGCTGTTAGTTGCATCGCGTACAGTAGAAGTCTGAAGATGCAAGCAGAAGATGGAATCAGACGTCGATGCAAAGAGGAATCTAAATCAGATGTGGAGCAGCTGATTCAGATGTTGGATTAAAGATATTCAGATGTTGTCCAGATGATGTTAATCAGCTGATGAAAATCAGACGTGAAGAAGAATCTGAACAGAGGAAAAGAAAAGATAGATTCAGCAGTTGATAAGATGTAACCAGATGTTACAAAGTTTAATCAGAAGTTGCACGAAGACATAAATAAATCAGACATAGAGCGATGAAGATGAATCAGCTGACAACAGACATCAGATGTTGATACGAGAAGTTCGATCAGACGTTGTCAAGAGGAGCAGCTGATCAAATGTGAAACAGAAGCTGTTGGAACTATTACAGAAGCTGTTGGACATACTATTACAGAATCTGAACACAACAACCATTGATCAGATGTTGGTACAACGAAGAGAAAACATATCAGATGTTGTTCAAAGTGAAGAAGAAGCGAACAGCTGATGGACAATACTGTGAAGAAAACCAACAGCTGAGCGAACAGCTGAACAGTTATGACAAAGAAAAGACAACAGCTGAGCGAACAGCTGTTGAACAATTTGTTGGAGTACATTCAGCTGTTGGGACGCAATCAACATTCAAAATGGAAAAAATCAATGGATGAAATTGAGTCGTGCAAATGCCTTAAATCAAGGGGACAAGATTAGTACTATTCTGGGAAATAGTACAATATACAAAGGATGATTGCACCAATTTGGGAAGAAGACAAATTAGCCTTGACAAGCGCAGAAGAGAATTGATTCTACTGTCTAACGGCTAAATCTTTGAAGGTGGCTTTATATACGAAGATTTTGAAGAAGAAATGCTTTGATGATTGATCGCTCTATAAGGGACGAAGCACGGTGCAAAAACAGAGGGAAGAAAAATAGAAGGACGAAGCAGTCGACCATTAGAGAGTTGCTTACAACGAGCGTCGACTGCTGAGTTCTAATCAGCTCTTTAGGAGCATTTCCCAGTTTTGTGAGATATTATTATTATTACGAGAGTTGTTCTTACACTGTATATCTCACACA
>KQ987933.1:452065-476007 GCA_001598015.1 Dorcoceras hygrometricum
CTAGTGTAACCTTCCGAGGCCGAAGAAGGGGAGATGTAGGATATTTATATCCGAACTTCCATAAACAAACAACAGCGTAATCTGTTTATGATTTACTGTATTTATTCCGCATACGCATTTATCAGTTACACATTAGCACACACAAAGCAAACAGATTTCATACAGTCGCATTGCATTGTTTTAACAAAAATCTGTTTGTGCCGGGTTTTAAAATTAGGATTCAGTTCTGGTGTTTTCCGCATGATTTTATTTCATACCAGATCTATCTCGGGTGCTCTGTTTAATGTTCAAGAACCGTGAGCTATTGTAGCTCCTTTATAGCAGCGCAAAATTTTTGTTTAACAGTAGTAGCGCTCGCTCTTTACTTTTAGGATCAGATCTTTCGTGTTGTGTTGTTTAGTTTAGTGAGATCTGATCTTTCGGTCCTAACATAATTCGAATCTGTTTTCTTGACTAACAAAAATTGTGCGGAAATAAGTCAATTAAACAGTGAACAGTATGAATGTAAATAAATGCGATGCAATAAGTAAAGTGCTAGGGTCAGAGATTTGTTTCTGGAAGTTCGGATATCAAATCATATGTCTCCCCTTCTTCCTTTGTAGGAAGGTTTCACTAGAAGACTTTGATGTACACAGCCTTTGAATACACACGATCACCGAGCCTCGCTCCAAATGAACTCCTACAAACACCAACGGCTTGATGATAACACTGCGGTTTACAATCTAATGTAATTTCTCAAACGGCTTAACGTAGCACGTTTGTTACAGACTCAATCTAAACAATTCAGTGAATATGATGTTTTGAGTACTGCAAATATCTCGAAGATAAAAAAATTAAGAACAAAAGAATGTTCTTCGAGATTTGACAACTGGGACTTTGATTATTTTGACGCTTGAATATTCCCAGAAGTTGAAAGATTGAGAGTATGCAAGATGTGATCGAGCGAGAGTGATCGATTTTTTTATTCAATTGAAAACTTCAACTATTTATACTCTTCAGCTCCAATGGTCAGTAGATTTAAATCTCTTTGCTTATCTTCATCGTATCTTCATTAGAGCTATGCAGAAGGTAAATTGCGCAGTAAAAGCTTGATTGACTTGTTTACCAAATCGGGTAACCAACGTATCGATCATTCTACGTAATGCGCGATTTTACTCAAAATAGCTTCAATATTGTTTCCTTAATTCAATTTTGCCCGTTGCAATCTCTCAAATAAACTGATAACGTCTGAAGCTCACTTATATTGTAGTACTGAAATCCGAATACTGCTCTCTTTCCCTTTGTGAATAGCTAAAGGAAATCTCCTTACACGTAAAGTTATCACATATGAGATATCCACCTTTTTGTACTGTTAACGTTCTGTCACATCTGAAGACTTTACTGCTCTTCTCGAAGTACTGAAATTTTATCAAATCTGAAGTCTGAAGAACCCTGTGTAGTCTATTCACATCTGGAATGTTCGAATCTGAAGGAATACTATCTGAACAAACATACCCGAATCTATTACCGAAGCCTCTGAATCAAATCTGAATACCCTCAAATCTGAAGCCTTGACCCGATAACTGAAATAACCTGAATAATCAAATCTGATAGACTCTAATTCAAAGACTTTCAACCCGATAACTGAAATCTGAGTACACTGTTCCCAAATCATCCAGATCTGACTTACCTAAAACTGTTAGCTACTATGATTGACTGTCCAGATCTAGTTTCTTAAATTCATTTCTCATCTTACTTTTGTTATCACCAAAACTTATAAATTTTACCTTAACAGAGTGGATAGCTACCACGCCCTCATGAGCTTTGGCAACAGTAGGTTGAGCGATTTGATTATGCTCTGGTATCGTGTGTTGAGACGAGTGGATAGCTACCATGATATCACGCATATTGTGGCCACTACTATCCTTTGTTCGATCTGTTGACAGCTGTTGAGCTGGTTCTTAAGCTCCTTTGACTCCCTGTTCGGTTGTAGTCCTTCGATCTTGCATACGGTTACCTCATGCATGTCACGTGCATTTATATGTGTTGCTAATATCTGCTGTTTGTATTGCTCTCCGTACTGGGGTTTGACCCCTGTCCCTCTGGGCCTGGTTGTTTTTTTTGCCTGTGTGTTGTTCAGGTTACCATGGCTACTCAACTGGTCTTGCAGATGATTCAGCTGGTGGTGCCCCAAGAGTTGGATAAAGTGTCCCAGTTATATATATTATATATATTTGCAATGGAGTCCTTGCCGGGGAACGTCCCGTAAGGATGTAATTTTCTATTGCTGGTTTGATAGTTTTGTTGATTGGAAGACTCGATGTTTGTGTTTCTTGTTATTGGTTTGTTGTTTGTTGTAAAACCAATATTTTGAGTATCAATGTATTTTAAAATTATGTTTTTAAGTCAGGCCAAAGAAAAAATTTTAGCCACTTTTAAATGCTTTCGCAGTTTTTTTATGCGTGGTTAATCTCTGTATTGTGCACCAGGCCTGACATTTTTGGTATCAGAGCTTAAGCTGGGATAATATCGAAATCTTTTGATCATACTTGAGTTTAGGCACTTGGTTTCTTGTTTCATGTGCTTGACTATGTGATAGACTTGTTATGTGATCTTACGGTATTGATGTTTTCCTAGATGCCGCCTAGAAATATGGGTAGAGCTACCAGGCAGGTTCCGTCAGGATCCTACGGTCAGAACGAGGAGATGCAGCGTAGTGTTCCTGGTCGTAGGCGTGCTGGACAGGTTTACGATGAGGTTGATGTGTTTGCTGCCCGTGTGGACGATATGGCACTAATCATGGAGAGGTTTCAGCGTATGAATCCTCAGAAGTTTGATGGAGACGATAGTAGTTTCGATGCAGAGTCCTGGCTGCAGCACATTATTGGATTGTTTGATCGAGTGCGCTACGATGATGAGTGCATACTGAGTTTGGTGACATTCCAAGTGAGAAAGAATGCAGAGCAATGGATGTAGAGGCGCTTCCCGAACTATTGAGGAGACTGGTGCGTAGAATACTTGGGATGGTTTCTGTACTACGTTCCGTCAGAAGTATGTTCTGGAGTCTTATGTGAATGCCCAGGAGCGAGATTTTGACAACTTGGTTCAGGGAACCATGTCGGTGGGTGAGTATGCTCGAAGGTTTTCTTCTCTTCTTGCTTACGTTCCTCATGCGTCTGGTTGAGAGAGGGAGAAGAGGAACCGATTCTTGGAAGTACTAAATGAGGATCTGTATTCCTTGGTTTTGGAGAGTTCACCTACCAGTTATGCGGACGCGGTGGACAAGGAAATGGACTTCGAGGAAGGATTACGGAACCGCAGGTCTCGGGTTCAACCTCAAGCAGCCCAAGGTTCACGTCCCAATGTTCCAGGGGCACAACCTCCCCAGTTTCCCCAGTCATCCAAGAATCAACCCCAGCAGTCAATGCAGCAGTCTGGACGTCTGTATTCCTGGTTTTGGAGAGTTCACCTACCAGTTATGCGGACGCGGTGGACAAGGAAATGGACTTCGAGGAAGGATTACGGAACCGCAGGTCTCGGGTTCAACCTCAAGCAGCCCAAGGTTCACGTCCCAATGTTCCAGGGGCACAACCTCCCCAGTTTCCCCAGTCATCCAAGAATCAACCCCAGCAGTCAATGCAGCAGTCTGGACGCCATAGGTTTAGGCCCCATGGCCATCAGTTCATGAAGAAGCAGGGTTCTAGTTCTTCTGGCTCCGGTAGTTCGAGCAGTAGCAATAGCCCTAGGGCTATCTTCTGTGTTCAGTGTGGAGGAAAACACCCTACGACACAGTGTGTGGGGGTTCAAGGTGCGTGCAACAATTGTGGGCAATATGGACATTTTGCGAGAGTGTGTCCATTGGCTGGATCTCAGCACACCGCCGCCCCACCGCAGGGTCATGCTGATGGGACATCTCTAGGTCGTTCGTTTCCTGCTCCATAGCCGAGGATGGGGGAGACTCAGCATAGGCCATTCCAGCAGCCTGGTCCTTCGCGATTTGGACAGTCTTCTCAGCCTCAGTTCTCAGACCTCAGCATGCCCAAGTGAATGCCATAACTAGGGAGGAAGTGTAAGGCACGCCAAGAGGATTGATTGCAGGTACTTGTACTGTTTTTGATATTCCTGCACGCATATTGTTTGATACTGGAGCGTCACATTCATTTATAGCTGATGCATTTGTGGTTGAGCATGGTTTGCATACCACTTCTTTATGCGATGTTTCTGTTGCGGCTCCTGCCGGCACGAGCCTATTCTCCCAAGAGATTTGTTGAATGGCATTCTTTGGTTTGGTGAGAAAATTTTGGTAGCGAACCTGATTAGATAAGTGATGTGGGATTTTGATTGCATTGTGGGAATGGACGTGTTGTCCAGCTATAGGGCCACCGTGGATTGTTTCCATGGTGTTGTGCGGTTTTTTCCCCAGAACGGCAAGAAGTGGAACTTCTACGGCCAAGATAATACCCAATCGAAGATTCCGTTGATCTCTGCGATGGAGATATTTAGCCTTATGTCGTTGGAGAATTCTGGATTCATGATTTATGCTTTAGACGCATCCTTTTAGTCGTGCGTAGAGCTTGGTGACATCCCTGTTGCTCGTGATTTCTAATGTGTTTCCTGAGGAGATTCTTGGTTTCCTCTGAGAAGGGAGATCGACTTTAGCATTGAGTTGGTGCCTGGTACAGCTCCTATCTCGCGTACTCCGTATCGTTTAGCACCAGCCGAGTTGAGGGAGCTGAAGATACAGCTTAGAGACTTGTTGGAGAAGGGCTTTATTAGACCGAGCATGTCACAGTGTGGAGCTCCTATCTTGTTTGTGAATAAGAAGGAAGGTTGGATGAGGATGTGCATCGATTTCCGACAACTGAATAAGGCGACAGTGAAGAATAATTACCATCTACCGAGGATCGATGATTTGTTTGATCAGCTTCAGGGTTCAGCTGTGTATTCTAATATCGATCTATGTTTGGGGTACCATCAGTTGTGCATTCGAGAGGAAGATATCATGAAAACTGTGTTTCGTACGAGGTATGGGCATTATGAGTTCTTGGTTATGCTTTTTGGTTTGACTAATACCCCTGTAGTTTTCATGGATTTGATGAATCGAGTCTTTCGAGAGTTCATCAATTAGTTCGTGATTGTGTTCATCGATGAAATTTTGGTGTACTCGAAGACTCCGATGCAACACAAAGAGAATTTGAGGTTGGTTCTCCAAACACTACGAGACTCGCAGCTGTATGCTAATTCTCCAAATGCGATTTTTGGTTGGACAGAGTGCTATTTATGGGTCATGTCATTTCAGCTACAGGTATATCTGTTGATTCCAGTAAGGTAGAGGTTGTTTTGAACTAGGAACGTCCCAAGAATATATCAGAGATTTGCAGCTTTCTTTGGGATTGGCTAGCTATTATCGCCTCTTTATCGAGGGATTATCTAATAGAGCTAAGCCTATGACGCAGTTGACCCAGAAAGACAAGAGATTTGTTTGGACGGAGCAATGTGAGAACAACTTCCAATTTATCAAAGAGAAGCTAACTTCAGCACCTGTGTTGGCTTTGCCTTCAGGTTCCGGTGGTTTTGTGGTTTGTTCAGATGCTTCGGTTAATGGATTGAGTTGTGTGTTGATTCAAAATGGTCGAGTCATTGCGTATGATTCTCTTCAGTTTAAACCGCATGCCAGTTCACGATTTGGAGCTGGCAGTCGTGGTCTTTTCTTTGAAGATTTGGTGCCACTATCTGTATGGTGAGCATTTTGTGGTGTATACAGACCACATTAGTCTTCAATATATTTCTCTCAGTCAGATTTGAACATGAGACAACGTAGATGGATGGTGAATGTAGTTGCTGATGCATTGAGCAGGAAGGCTCAAGTGTATATGCTTGCTTCGTTGCAGATTTCGAAAGTTCATGAGCATCTAAGAACTACTGGTTGGCGTTTCTACCCAGGTGATGATTATGTTGTGGTGTCTTCTTTTCAAGTGGAGCCACAGATTGTTGAGAATATTATAGCAGCTCAGAGAACAGACCCATATATCCATGAGCTGAAGTTGAAGGCTCGAGATGGACAGTTGGAAGATTAATCTTTCTCATCTGATGGTTGTTTGAGATTTCATGGCAGGTTGATAGTGCCAAATCTAATTGATTTGAAGGAGGAGATCTTGATAGAAGCTCACTGTAGTAGACATAGTGTCCATCCTGGTGCAAGAAAAGTGTACCATGCCTTGAAGCCACACTACTGATGGGCAGGTTTGAAGAGTGATGTTGCTGATTTTGTTGCGCATTGTCTGAATTGTCAGCAAGTTAAGGCAGATAGGATGAGACCTGGAGGTTTATTGCAAAGTTTAGAGCTGCCCCAATGGAATTGGGAGCACGTAGCATTGGATTTTGTAACCCATTTTCCTCGTTCCAGCCGAGGTTGTGATGCTATCTGGGTTGTGATAGACAGACTTTCGAAGTCAGCTCACTTCATTCCCTACAATATGACGAATTCTTTGAGGAAAATGGCAAAACTGTACATAGTTTCGTGGTGCGATTGCATGGAGTGCCTGTATCCATTGTTTCCGATCAGGATCCGAGGTTTACTTCCAGATTTTGGAAGAGTTTGCAAGCAGCTTTGGGCACCAGATTAGCTATGAGTACAGCTTATCATCCCCAAACCTATAGCCAATATGAGAGGACTATCTAGACTTTGGAGGATATGTTGAGAGCTGTTGTGATGGATTTCAGTGGTAGCTGGCAAGATTCGAGGTTTACTTCCAGATTTTGGAAGAGTTTGCAAGCAGCTTTGGGCACCAGATTAGCTATGAGTACAGCTTATCATCCCCAAACCTATAGCCAATATGAGAGGACTATCTAGACTTTGGAGGATATGTTGAGAGCTGTTGTGATGGATTTCAGTGGTAGCTGGCAAGATTCTTTGTCTTTGGTTGAATTTTCTTACAATAACAGCTACCAGGTGACAATTGGAATGGCACCATTCGAAGCGTTGTATGGGAGGAATTGCAGATCTCCAATCCGTTGGGAAGAAGTAGGGGAGAAGCAGCTGTCTTCTCCAGAATTTGTGCAGCAGATGAGAGATCAAGTAGATCTGATTCGGAAACGTATGAAAGCTGCACAAGATCGCCAAGCTAGCTATGCGAACCACAAGCGCAGGCCTTTAGAGTTTCACGTTGAGATCTGGTGATCTTGAAAGTCTCTCCTTTTAGAAGTGTAATGAGATTTGGTGTCAAGGGTAAGTTAGCTCCTCGTTATGTTGGACCTTATTAGATTGTGGAGAGGATCGATCCTTTGGATTATCGATTGTTGTTGCCACCAGATCTATCCTCATTACATGATGTGTTTCATGTATCTATGTTGAGGAAGTATGAACCAGATCCTTATCATGTGTTGCGAACTGACGAGGTGGAGCTAGATCGAACTTTGAGCTATGTTGAATATCCCTTGCAGATTTTAGACAAAAAGGAGAAACAGCTCAGGAACAAGAGCATTCCCTTGGTAATGGTCCAGTGGAGAAAACACGGTAGGGAAGAAGCTACATGAGAGTTCGAGGAGAAAATGCAACGTGAGTGGCCACATCTGTTTGAGTAGATTTTTGCATGAACTCCAGTAGCTACTTTGCTTGTTGTTGTTTTGCCCAGTTAACTTGAATTCATAATTAGCAGCCTCTCGTGTGTGTAAGAGTGTTGCTGGTTGTATTGTGCATAGCGTGAATTTCCAGTGTTGGATATTTTGTCGAGATTTTGTTCAGTTCTGGAGATGCTGTTTTATTTCAAGGACGAAATATTGTTTTTAGTGGTGGAGGAATGTGAGATCCGAAATATTATTGGATTAATTAAGATAATTAATCGGGTTTAGTATAGACCAGATTTGGCGTGAGCAGATCCGGGACTGGACCAGCTTTGAGCTGGTATGCTTAGTGAACGTATCGGGTCTGTATGAATATCAGAAACAACTCTGGAATGTTGGAGAATTTTGCGGAAACGTGATCATATTTGAGAATTTGTGGTGAAATCTGGTTGTCGCACGCCATTCTGGGCACGCTAGTTGAATATCATGTGCGGGTAGCGAAGCGATGTCGTTTGGGAGAAAACAGATTTGAGTTGCGCTAGTGGCTAGTATTGCGTGGACCGACTTGGTTTGTAATTTAGTGTAGATGGTTCCGGGTTGTCTAGATCGGAAGGCAGTGCGACATCGTTTTGGGTATCAATGAATGCTGGTCAGTACTTATGTGAGATCTGGCATCCAGATCTGGGTTGCGATGCCACGTCGTTTAGCGATGTCAGATTTGGTGTTAGCGACATGACGTGTAACAGTTGGAACAGTGGACTTGGGTGCGACGTTGTTTTGGAGAAGTTCAAATCTGTTTTGGCGTAGGGTCCAGATCTGGGGAAGTACTCAGATCTGGGTTGGTAACAGCTTTGAGCCTGTGTTGTCGGTGGTTAATGTTCATCAGATTTGGGAGAATTAAGTTATATATATATAGAGGACTTTGATTGTGGTCTCACCATTACTTCCCGACACTTAAAAATATTTCTCTCTCGTTAGTTCGATATTCCAGTTCGTCGAAGAACCCTAGTTACTGTTCACCGAACCTTATCTTCTTCGATTCCGACGGTAGACGGCGTAGATTGGATCAAGGTTGGTAGCGTTGGACTCCCCTTGCCGTTCTTTCTGTACCACTTTTGAGGGCTTGGATTAAGCTAGAAGAAGATCGCAAAAGGAGCTTCCTTGCGTATTCTGTTAGCATTTCGATCAGATTTTTTCTTCTTCTCAGGTAGTGCTTTGAGTAAGTACTAGATTATACCTTATGCTTCGTTTAGAGCTTTTGGTTGTGCTATAAAGATAGGATAGAGCTGGTGGAGCTCGTAGCTCCCAGTTCGTAGTTTTGTGCTACTGTCCCTGAGTATTATTGTTGTTGTTGGCTTAGCAGGTTTCAGATTTTAGTTTCTCGGGACTTGTATTGTGGTAATTGTAGCTTGGAAGCTGAAGGTATGGATTTGAGCTTGTTTACAGCTTTGGGATTTGGCATGGATATATGTGTATGCTTGCTGGTATGCGTGTATTTGGCTTGATTGATGAAGATACCATCCTCAAGCTATCTGACTTGTAGTCCTATAGAAAATTGTAAGCTCCCCCATCATGCTCATTTCGAACTTATCCTGCATCAACTTTGAAAAGTTTTCATACAATTCAGGATTAGTCGAACTCCAAGTTCGTAGTTTTGTGCTACTGTCCCTGAGTATTATCGTTGTTGTTGGCTTAGCAGGTTTCAGATTTTAGTTTCTCGGGACTTGTATTGTGGTAATTGTAGCTTGGAAGCTGAAGGTATGGATTTGAGCTTGTTTACAGCTTTCGGATTTGGCATGGATATATGTGTATGCTTGCTGGTATGCGTGTATTTGGCTTGATTGATGAAGATACCATCCTCAAGCTATCTGACTTGTAGTCCTAGGAAAAATGTAAGCTCCCCCATCATGCTCATTTCGAACTTATCCTGCATCAACTTTGAAAAGTTTTCATACAATTCAGGATTAGTCGAACCAAATATAATGTCATTAACATAGATTTGAACTAGTAAAACATGATTGTTTTTAAAAAACTTAAATAGAATCTTATCTACTGATCCAAGAGTAAAATCATGCTCAGTTAAGAATTTGGACAGGGTATCATACCAATCTCTTGGTACTTGTTTCAGACCGTACAGAGCTTTATCCAATTTATACACGTAATCTAGTTTGGTATTATCTACGAAGCCAGCTGGTTGTGCAACATACGCTTCCACGTTTAGGGTGTCGTTTAAAAATGCAATTTTAACATCCATATGATAAACTTTGAAGTTTTAAAATTATGCAAATGCGAGAAAGATGCGTATTGCTTCTAATATGGCTACATGTGCAAATGTTTCATCAAAATCTATTCCTTCTTCCCGTCGATAGCCTTGAGAATCGATTCTAGCCGTATTCCTTACTATGTTACCATTTTCATCCAATTTATTCCTAAAGACCCATTTAGTTCCTATTACAGTCTGATTAGTTGGTCTAGGAACTAATTGCCACACCTTGATACGTTCGAATTGTCCTAGTTGTTCCTGCATAGCTTCTATCAAACTTGGGTCAGTTAAGGCCTCATCTATCTTCTTAAGTTATATATGTGAGATGAATGCTGAATTAAAGTATTTGTTTATCATCTGGCCTCACGTCCTAAGAGGTGCAGTAGGATTAACGATGACCAGCTCAGGTGGATAATTTTTATTCCATCGGAGACTAGGTTTGTAGGAGGTTTCTGCTTCCTCGGGTTGGGTAGTTTCTTCATATTCATCAACCAGGTTGATAACTGGTATATTTGGTGCATCATATTGTGCGTGTTTTTCATCGGTTTGCGTAGAATCTTTATCAGCTGTCTCCTGAGCTGGATCAGCTTACATGCATCCGGTCCAGCTTGCGCATAATCTATACCAGCTTGCTTCCGATCTGGTTCAGCTTGGACAATTCAGCTGGTCTTCGAACCTATAACTCATCATAACTTGATTCAAGGAGATTAGTAGCTTCTAATCTGTTTCTAATATCATTAACCGAAGCAACAGAATTCGAAGAAAAACTAGATTCATCAAATTTACCATGAACTGATTCTTCAACTGTCAGCGTTCTATTATTGAAAACACGATAAGATTTGCTAATTACTGAATAACCAAGAAATATACCAATGTCAGATCATGCATCAAAAGCAGTTAAATGCATTTTACCATTTTTATGAATGAAACAACGACAACCAAAAACTTTAAAATATGCAATGTTTGGTTTTTTTGCAATTCCAGATCTCATACGGCGTCTTTTGCTGCTTCTTGTTAATAATTGATATTTTTCGTGTATAGCATGTAGTGTTCACCTCTTCAGCCCAAAATATTTGAGAAATCCCGGAATCAACAAGCATAGTTCTTGCGGCTTCTTTTAAAGTACGATTACGACGCTCAGCGAGCCCGTTCTGTTGAGGAGATCTAGCCGCATACAACTCATGCCCGATTCTCTTGTGTTCAAGATAGGAGGATAAAGTTTTATTTAAAAACTCAGTACCACGATCACTCCTAATCCGACCAATAGAATAAGACTTTTCATTTGAAGGCGGATTAAAATCTTGATATCTGGTCCGTGGTCTGATCCTTCGACTTCAAAAAATATTACCCAATGAAACCTGGAGTAAGAATCTACAATCACAAGGGTATACTTCGTCCCCTAAGTTGGATATCTGGACAGGACCAAATAAGCCCATGTGCAACAGCTCCAAGCTTCGGGAATAAGAGTTACAGCCCTTGTTCTTAAAAGTGGATCAGACTTGCTTTCCAAGATGATAGGCTGAACACAATTTATCTTTTGTAAATTAAATCTTGGGCAAATCAGTGACCAAATCCTGCTTACACAGACTTGCTAATGGTTTTAAAATTTGCATGATTCATGTGTTTATGCCACAACCATGCTTTAGATGAATTTGCAACAAAACAGGTAGGTTCAATCACCAGCTGTTGTGACCAGTTCACATTATATTTGTGGCCTGATCTGTTTCATGTTAAGACGGTTATAAGAACTGGATTTGAACTGTGCATGTGTTTTTGTGAAAATTAACCACAAACTCATGATCGCATAATTGACTAATTCTTATCAGATTATAGTATAGATTCTCAACAAGTAGCACGTCATTTATAACTATGTTACCCTTGCCAATAGTTTCACTTGTTTAGTTATCAACGAAGAAAATCTTTGGTCCTATAGACTATTTGATGTCCGATGGCAGCTTGTAATTTCCAGTCATGGATCTGGAACAGTCCCTGTCCAGATACCATTAAGACTTCTTGAATTCCTGCAATCAGAAAACAAATTTTGGTACCCAAGTTAACTTGGCTCCAGATTAGATTAACCCTTTTGGGAACCAAAATTGAATTAAATTGAGAGTTTTCTCGTGTATGCGTCCACTACGGTGTGTGCTGAAATGCTATTTGATCTGTTGAATCTTGGTTCCGTACTTTGACCATCCAGATTGCATCTGAGATGCTATGCTCTATTATGCTTCTTCAACTTCACTGACTTACGCCTTTGCTGGAGCATATCAGATGACTGTGAATGAGCTCTAGCTTGGTCCTTGTCTAATCTGTTCTTTAGCCAGCTAGGCTTGGAGTTCTCAGGCTAAGCATATCCTATAACAGACTTTTTCCTTGTGGTTCATCTTAGACACAATCTGATCATCATACATGACCGATTCAAGTATATCATGTATCATACTGGCTTTGACAAAACTCATTCTTTTGAGCTTATCATCTGTCAGATATTATTGAGTACTAGCATCACTAGAGCTGCTCTTGCCAGAGCTGAAGTTCAGTCCAGCTCTATCATTAAATGGCTTATGGGCCTCATGCATCTTGCCTAATGAAATAGAAGACTTTGTCCAAGAGTTCAGCACCAGATTTAATCTATCATTTTCAAACGTGAGCTCATTGGACTTGGATCTCAAGGATTAATTCTCTGTTTTCGACTTACTTAACTAAGTCTTTAGACTGTCTGAATCTTCAAGCTGTAAACAGCTTGCGTCATCTGACTTATCTTTCAGACACTCGTTTTCAACTTTAACATCCTCGAACGTCTGAGATAGATTCTTTTACTCATAGACCATTTTGTTAAGAGAATTAACAAGGTGTTCTCATGTATACATACTGTTAGAGAAATCAAATACCTCGTCAGGGTCATCAGCCATCAGACACTGTACATCCTCTTCACTGTCCCTTGATGAACTGCTTGAAGTGCTCTCGTCTGAATCAGAATCAGCCCACTTGCTTGCTTTCTTATGTTACAAGAACTTTGCAATCCCGCATTTTGATTTATGGCTTCTTATCAGCGGTGTCGTATGCGATTTGAATTTCTCTTATCATCCTGTTTTGATTTTGTGCAGTCTGCTGCAAAATATCCAGGTCTTCCAAACTCAAAAAATTTCATATAATTAGTACTGTTCTATTCAGATTTATGTGCTTTAATTGAAAAATAGGGTGATTGATTTCTTCTCATGAATTTCCCAAACTTATTAACGAAGAGGACATAGCATCGTTGCTGATCTGCTCTGCTATCTTATGTGGCTTTTCATCTGTTACGACTAATGTTTGAGTAGGATGTGACGTGGAAGGTCCTTTTTTTGATCTTGTCTCCAGCTCAAATTCATAAGCTTTTAGGTTTGCAAACAGATCATGGAGTTCCAGTTTGTTGAGGTACTTCGATTCCCTCATTGCCATAGTTTTTGACATCCCACTCCTTAGGAAGAGCTCTCATGACTTTCAGCGCCAGTTCTCTGTTGCTGTATTCTTTGTCTAATCCGGTTAGCTCTATCACCACAGAGCTGAATCTTTCATCGAAAATTCAGGCGTTGTTTCACCAGATTTCATCTTCATTTCTGCAGGGCCACAGTGAGATTTTTTCTTTATTTTCCTCATTTCCTTCACAGATCTGGATTAGCTTCTCCCAAATTTCTTTGATCGTGACACAAGTCTAGATTTCTCTGAACATAATGTTGTCCAGTATCTTGTAAAAGGTGAGACCTGAAATTGTAACATAAGATTAATGGTTGAATTAATCGGTTTTTGGAGAATTCTGGGTTTTCGGAGTTCTATTTGAAGGTTTCGTTTGCATTTTCGGGTCGGAAATCATTCTTAGATCAATTCTGGAAATTTTGGTTTTTCGAGTTTGAAATCTGTTTTTGGTGAAATCTGGTAGTAGATTTGATGACGTAAGCTTCGCTGGTATGCGTTGCGTTGATGACGTAAGCCTTGCTGTTGAAGAAGTCTGGTCGCTGGTGTTATCTTTCCTTCGCAGCGTGTTTTGTTGGCGCGAGGTTCTTACGACGTCGTTTCATGAGAGATCTGTTTTGCGCTAACGTGTAGAGATCTGGTTCTAGCGTATTTTGTTAAGGCTTGAAACGCTGTCGTTTGGATAAGTAAGAACGGTGTCGTTTTGATTAGCGCTTGTGGGAGAGATCTGGTATAGCGCTGGCATGAGATCTGATCGTGAGCAGAGAGATCTGTTTTGTGTATTGCGGGTTTACGCGTTGGTTCCTAAACGCCGCCGTTTTAATAAGTTGCTACGTCGTCGTTTTTGAGTATAGAGCTAGCGAGAGATCTGTTCGCGTGAGGAGAGGTCTGTTGTGTGTAGCGCTATATAGCGCTGGCATGAGATCTGATCGTGAGCAGAGAGATCTGTTTTGTGTATTGCGGGTTTACGCGTTGGTTCCTAAACGCCGCCGTTTTAATAAGTTGCTACGTCGTCGTTTTTGAGTATAGAGCTAGCGAGAGATCTGTTCGCGTGAGGAGAGGTCTGTTGTGTGTAGCGCTAATTATTGAAAACAGATGTCAAAGTTGGTCAACTCTCCTGTAGCGTGTTTCCAGCTTTCAGCGCTTTTTGACCAGCTTTCTCCATGGTTTTGTGCGACGTCGTTTTGGGGTCTTGGTTGTGTTTAGCGCGCGTTGGTTGTGAGATCTGTTTTTGTCGGTGCTTGTTTTTAAACAGATCTCTCGCGCGTATGTAAGAAGCATGGCTAGGCTTCGTTGTTTTCACCAGATCCCATACTTAGCAAATATTTCTAAGGCCTTGTTTTCGGTAATTGTTGCTCTCGGCCGTGAGTTGGGTGTGCAGGTAGTTTTTGAGTTTAGGTGAGTTTTGGGTTGATGATTCCCTGTATCTTGCGTATGTTTTATAGGTTGGAATCAAAATTCTCAGGCCTTGTTTTCGGTAATTGTTGCTTAGTGTGAAGGTACGGATTTGAGATTGATATTGCGGGTAATTGGCGTGAGATGAATGCTAGATGGTTGTGGTGTATTGATGTGGATGTTGCAGTGTGCATATGTGATTTCTGTTGATCGTTTAGCTGCCTGTTATGCATACATGCATTTCCCATATTGCATTCATATTTTTATTGCAGCCATTGTTCGTATCTTGTATTGCTGTTGTTGATTCTTACCAGGATGCGAGGGTGAGCGGCAATACCGCACTCTCATCTCCCTGTTGGGATCGTTAGCCACCATGCGCCGAGTGGTTAACTACCACAGTTCATGGACGAGGCAACGGCAGGTTGAGTTGTTTGATGCATCTGGTATTCGGGTGTTGTATCATGGTGAGTGGCTCATTACCACACTGTGAACACACCCCGTGGCCACTGGTGTTGTAGATTCTTGGAGCTGTGCTTGAGTTCCTTAGCTCCCTTGTTGGTAGAGCCTTCCGTTGTTATCCGGAGTCTCATGCATAGCATCTACATTTTATCTTATGCATTTTCCTTAGCTGCTTTATTTGCTCTCCGTACTGGGGTTTGACCCCATGTCCCTCTAGGGCTTGGCTTGTTTCCTTGTTTGTGTTGTTTACAGGAAACCCAGGTTTTACAGCTGGTCGTGGCTTTAACCCAGCCTGTGATGCCCCAGGAGGTGGTTAGCGTGTCCCAGTTGCGTATAGCATATACATATATGTATCAGTTAGCCAGGGGGATGCCTTGCGCTTCGTTATTGTATCCCATAGTTGGAGTATGATACATGTTGTCGTTGGATGTTGTTATGCTATACTGTTTCTGTTGTCGTTGGATGGTGTTATGCTATACTGTTTCTGTTGTGGTTGTATTTTAAACTGGGTTCGTATTCTTGTATTTTAAATTATATGTTTTAAACCGTCAGGCCTAAACGCGAAAATTTTACCCGCTTTTTGATAAGCTTCCGCATGTGTTTGTATGTTTTACTCTGTTTAGAGCACGAGGCCTGACATTTTTGGTATCAGAGCTTAAGCTGGGATAAGCTCAATTTCTTTGATCTCACTCGAGTCTAGGCACAGTGTCGTGTGTTGCATGTGCTTGACTATGTGATTACGTGCTGCATATTTTTGTGTTATATGCTATCTATGCCGTATCTGTTCTGTTTTTCTTGATCCTGTCGAGTGTTTTCGTAGATTCTGCCTAGACGTCGTGGTAGAGGAAGGGGCAGTTCCAGGATTCAGGTGGTAAGAATGAGGATCGGTATAGTGCTCGTACTCAGACTCGTGAGAGTAGTGAATAAGAAGAGGTTGCGGCTACGGCGCCTCCGATAGAGAGGATGGATGTGGTGATCGCTCGGTTTCAGAGGATGAACCCTCCAGTCTTCAATGGTGATGAGTCAAGTGAGGATGCGGACTCGTGGCTTCGGAACGTCATCTTTCTTTTCGACCGATGTCAGTATGATGATGAGCTCCGCTTGAGTTTAGTGATTCTTCTGCTTAGGAAGGCCGTAGAGCGCTGGTGGCGAGGCGCTTCTAGTACTTTGGAGGAGACCGGTGTTGGGATCTCTTGGAACAGTTTTTGCGAGACTTTCCGGCAGGAGTATGTGCCTGAATCTTATGTGAACGCCCGGGAGCGGGAGTTCGACAATATGGAGCAGGGATCGATGACTGTTCGGGAGTATGCTAGGAAGTTCTCTTATCTGTTGGCGTACGTTCCCCATGTTTCTGGCTGGGAGAGGGCCAAGCGGACTCGATTTCTTGAGGGCTTGAATGAAGAGTTGTATCAGATGGTTTTGACTAGTAAGGCCAAGACTTACGATGAGGCTGTGGACAGTTCCATTGACATTGAAAAAGATTTGCGTAGCCGTCGTGCTCGTCGGCAACAGGCACCGCAGAGTGGTCGTCCTGCGATTCAGGGAGCGCAGTCTTCTTAGTCCTCCCAATCAGCCTATCAGCCCCAGCAGCAGCAGCAGCAGCAGCCACAGGTGGCTCAACAGTCTGGCCGTCAGAGGTTTCGACCCTGCGGTCAGCAGTTCAAGAAGAAGTCGGGTTCTGGCTCTTCTGGTTCAGGCAGTTCGAGTAGCAGTGGATCTCGGACTGAGTTTTGCGGCTTTTGCGGTGGGAAGCATCCTTCCATGCAGTGTGTTGGTTTGCAGGATGGTCAGTACGGGCATTTTGCGAGAGTGTGTCCGTCAGCTAGATCACAGCAGACCGTGGCCCAGCCTCAGGGTCGTGGAGGTCAGTGTAGGGGCCGTTCTCCGCAGTTTCAGCAACCCCGATTGGGTGAGACTCAGTTTAGGCCGTATCAGCAGCCTGGCCCTTCGCACTTTGGATAGTCATCTCAGCCTTTCTTCTCAGGACCCCATCATGCTCAGGTTAACGCCATCACGAGGGAGCAGGCCGAGGAGACACCGAGCCGGGTGATTGGAGGTACATGTCTTGTCTTTGACTTTCCTGCTCGTGTGTTTTTTTACACCGGTGCATCACATTCATTTATTTCTGATTCGTTTGTTGTTGAGCATGGTCTGTGTACCGTCCCTTTGCGTGATGCTGTTTCTGTTTCTACCTCTGGTGGTGTGATTCTGTTCTCCCAGGAAGTTTTGTTGGATGACGTGTTGCGGTTTGGTGAGCATGTTCTGTTAGCGAACTTGATCCATTTGATGCTTTGGGATTTGGATTGCATAGTTGGGATGGATGTGTTGTCCAACTATAGGGCTTCCATGGACTGCTTCCATGGGATTGTGCGCTTTAGGCCTTTGTCTGGCGAGAAGTGGGACTTCTATGGCCAGGATTCTAGATCAAAAATCCCATTGGTTTCAGCGATGGAGATGTTCAGCCTGTTGTCTTTGGGGAATGCTGGCTTTATGATCTACGCTTTGGATGCGTCTTCTTCTTCCCGCATTCAGCTTAGCGACGTTCCCGTGGTGCGACATTTCCTGAATGTGTTCTCGGAGGAGATTCCTGGTTTTCCTCCGAGGCGGGAGATCGACTTCAGCATAGAGCTGGTGCCTGGCACAGCTCCGATGTCGCGTGCTCCTTATCGTCTGGCGCCTGCGGAATTGAGAGAACTCAAGGTGCAGTTAGATGATTTGCTGGAGAAAGGTTTTATTCGTCCTAGTATGTCACCGTGGGGAGCGCCCATACTGTTTGTGAAGAAGAAGGATGGCTCAATGCGGATGTGCATTGATTTTTGCCAGCTGAATAAAGCCACTGGGAAGAACAAGTACTCGTTGCCGAGAATCGATGATCTGTTTGATCAGTTGCAAGGTTCTGCGGTGTATTCAAAGATTGATCTTCGTTCCGGGTACCATCAGCTGAGGGTGAGAGAACAAGATGTCGCGAAGACTGCGTTTCGTACGAGGTACGGACATTTTGAGTTTTTGGTGATGCCGTTTGGTTTGACCAACGCGCCTGCAGTCTTTATGGATTTGATGAACCGAGTTTTCCACGAGTTTATCGATCAGTTTGTGATGGTGTTCATTGACGACATCTTAGTCTATTCGAAGACTTCTTTGGAGCACAAGGAGCATTTTCGGGTTCAGACGCTGAGAGACCAGCAGTTGTATGCAAAGTTCTCTAAGTGTGAGTTCTGGTTAGATCGCGTCGTATTCTTGGGACATGTGATTTCAGCCGAGGGGATTTCTTTAGATCCTAGCAAGGTTGATGCCGTTCTGAACTTGTAGCGTCCTAGAAATATTTCCGAGATTCGTAGTTTCTTGGGTCTGGCTGGCTATTATCGTCGTTTCATTGAGGGATTCTCAAGTATAGCAAAGCCGATGACTCAATTAACTCAGAAGGACAAGAGGTTTGTTTGGACTGAGCAGTGCGAGAATGCTTTTCAACTGCTCAAGGAAAAGTTGACTATTGCGCCTGTGTTGGCTCTGCCGTCCGGTTCAGGTGGTTTTGTTGTTTGTTCTGACACTTCGCTCAATGGGTTAGGTTGTGTGTTGATGCAGAATGGTCGAGTCATTGCGTATGCCTCGCGGCAGTTGAAACCGCACGAGACTCGTTACGTAGTCCATGATTTGGAGTTAGCAGTGGTGGTCTTTGCGCTGAAGATCTGGCGTCACTACCTATATGGCGAGGAGTTTGTGGTGTACTCCGACCAAAAGAGTTTGCAATATCTGTTTTCGCAGCCTGACTTAAACATGAGACAGCGATGGTGGATGGAGCTGCTAAAAGATTTCGATTGTGAGATTAAGTACCAGCCTGGAAAGTCGAACGTAGTGGCCGATTCTTTGAGCAGGAAGGATAGTGAGATGCTTGCATCGTTGTACATCTCTAAGGATCAGGAGCATCTTAACACTACGTGTTGGAGATTTTATCCGACTGAGGATTGTGTGGTGGTTTCTTCTTTCCAAGTGGAGCCACAGATTGTTTCTACCATTCGAGCAGCTCAAAGGACCGATCCGTCTATCCACGAGTTGAAGTTGAAGGTCAGGGCTGGCGAGCTTGAGGATTATTCTGTCTCTTCCGATGGTTGTTTGCCTTTCCGAGTCAGGTTAGTTGTGCCCAATTTGATTGATTTGAAGGAGGAGATCCTTCGGGAGCGCACTGTAGCAGACATAGTGTTCATCCTGGTGCACGGAAGATGTACCATGCTTTGAAGCCGCACTTCTGGTGGGCTGGCCTGAAGAGTGACGTTGCTGGTTTTGTCGCTCGTTGTTTGAATTGCCAGATGGTAAAGGCCGAAAGGATGAGACCTGGTGGTCTGTTGCTGAGTTTGGAAGTGCCCCAATGGAATTGGGAGCACATTGCTATGGATTTCGTGATGCATCTGCCTCGTTCCAGCAGAGGATGCAATGCTATTTTGGTGGTTATAGACCTTCTGTCGAAGTATGCGCATTTTATTCCCTATGGGATGACCTTCTCGTTGAAGAAGATGGCGAAGCTGTACGTTGATTTCGTTGTTAGACTGCATGGTGTGCCCATTTCGATTGTTTCCGACCGAGATCCAAGGTTTACTTCCAGGTTTTGTAAGAGTTTGCAAACAGCTTTGGGTACTAGATTGGCTATGAGCACCGCGTATCACTCCCAGACAGATGGCCAATCTGAGCGAACTATCCAGATGTTAGGGGATATGTTGCGAGCTGTTGTGTTGGATTTCGGAGGTATCTGGCAAGATGCGTTGTCTTTATTTGAGTTTTCGTACAATAACAGCTACCAAGTGATGATTGGTATGGCGCCTTTTGAGGCATTATATGGCAGAAAGTGCAGATCGCTGGTGTGTTGGGAAGAAGTGGGGGAGAAGCAGCTATCTGCCCCTGATTTTGTGCAGCAAATGAAAGATCATGTGGATCTTATTAGATAGCGGATGAAAGCTGCCCAAGATCGCCAAGCCAGTTATGCGAATAAGAGGCGTCGACCTCTTGAGTTTCAGGTTGGTGATCGTGTATTTCTCAAGGTTTCTCCGTTTTGTAGTGTGATGCGCTTTGGACGCAAGGGAAAGTTAGCCCCTCGTTACGTTGGTCCGTATGAGATTGTTGAGAGGATTGGCCCTTTAGCGTATCGACTGTTGTTGCCTCCAGAGTTGTCTTCTCTTCATGATGTCTTTCATGTTTCCATGTTAAGGAAGTATGAGCCAGATCCGTCTCATGTGCTTGGAACTGACGAGGTTGAACTAGATCAGTCGTTAATTTATCAAGAATATCCTTTGCAAATCCTTGGCAGAAAAGAGAAACAGTTGAGGAATAAGACCATTCCGTTGGTAATGGTGCAGTGGAGCAAACATGGAAGGGAAGAAGCTACTTGGGAGCTGGAAGAGAAGATGAAGAGCGAGTGGCCGCATCTGTTTGAGTAGCTGTTGAGCTAAATTTTCCAGTAGTTGTAGCTTTTAGTTGTATTTCTTCCCTAGTTGTTGTTAATTTTTTGCTCAGTTATCTTGAACTCTTAGCGGTGTTAGGCAGAGTTATGTTATGTATCCTACAGTTTAGTTGTATTCCAGATTGTTGTTCGATTTCGGGGACGAAATCCTTTTTAGTAGGGGATAAATGTGAGACCTGAAATTGTAATATAAGATTAATGGTTGAATTAATCGGTTTTTGGATAATTCTATTTGAAGGTTTCGTTTGCATTTTCGGGTCGGAAATCATGCTTAGAGCAATTCTTGAAATTTTGGTTTTTTGAGTTTGAAATCTGGTAGATTTGATGACGTAAGCTTTGCTGGTTTGCGTTGCGTTGATGACGTAAGCCTTGCTGTTGAAGAAGTCTGGTCGCTGGTGTTATCTTTCCTTCCCAGCGTGTTTTGTTGGCGCGAGGTTCTTACGACGTCGTTTCATGAGAAATCTGTTTTGAGCTAATGTGTAGAGATCTGGTTCTAGCGTATTTTTTTAAGGCTTGAAACGTTGTCGTTTGGATAAGTAAGAACGGTGTCGTTTTGATTAGCGCTTGTGGGAGAGATCTGGTATAGCACTGGCATGAGATCTGCTCGTGAGCGGAGAGATCTGTTTTGTGTATTGCGGGTTTACGCGTTGGTTCCTAAACGCCGCCGTTTTAATAAGTTGCTACGTCGTCGTTTTTGAGTATAGCGCTAACGAGATCTGTTCGCTTGAGAAAGGTCTGTTGTGTGTAGCGCTAATTATTGAAAGCAGATGTCAAAGTTGGTCAACTCTCCTGTAGCGTGTTTCCAGCTTTCAGCGCTTTTTGACCAGCTTTCTCCGTGGTTTTGTGCGACGTCGTTTTGGGGTCTTGGTTGTGTTTAGCGCGCGTTGGTTGTGAGATCTGTTTTTGTCGGTGACTATTTTTAAACAGATCTCTCGCGCGTATATAAGAAGCATGGCTGGGCTTCGTTGTTTTCACCAGATCCCATACTTAGCAAATATTTCTCTCCACCTTCGTTCTCTGTCTCGAACCCTAGAGCACTGTTCACCGTGAGCTTCTCCGGTAATTTCCCGTCGCTTCCGGCCGTCTTTTCTTTCGTGTGAGGTAGCGTTGGAATCCTCTTGGAAAGCTCTTTCACCCTATAACAGTTTTGGAGGCTATTGTTCGCTGGATAGAGATTGCGAAACTACTGCTCTCAGCCGTGAGTTGGGTAAGAAGCATGGCTGGGCTTCGTTGTTTTCACCAGATCCCATACTTAGGCAAATATTTCTCTCCACCTTCGTTCTCTGTCTCGAACCCTAGAGCACTGTTCACCGTGAGCTTCTCCGGTAATTTCCCGTCGCTTCCGGCCGTCTTTTCTTTCGTGTGAGGTAGCGTTGGAATCCTCTTGGAAAGCTCTTTCACCCTATAACAGTTTTGGAGGCTATTGTTCGCTGGATAGAGATTGCGAAACTACTGCTCTCAGCCGTGAGTTGGGTGTGCAGGTAGTTTTCGAGTTTAGCTGTTGAGATCTCGTTTCCTAGCTGTGATTTAGCTCCCTGTTAAGTTGTATTAGGGTGTTAATTGCTGGTTGAGCGTGGGACTCCCAGCCGTGAGCTTTATGTGTTGGCCGTGAGTTTTGGGTTGATGATTCCCTGTATCTTGCGTATGTTTTACAGGTTGGAATCAGAATTCTCAGGCCTTGTTTTCGGTAATTGTTGCTTAGTGTGAAGGTACGGATTTGAGCTTGATATTGCTGGGAATTGGCGTGAGATGAATGCTAGATGGCTGTGGTGTATTGATGTGGATGTTGCAGTGTGCATATGTGATTTCTGTTGATCGTTTAGCTGCCTGTTATGCATACATGCATTTCCCATATTGCATTCATATTGTTATTGCAGCCATTGTTCGTATCTTGTATTGCTGTTGTTGATTCTTACCAGGATGCGAGGGCGAGCGGCAATACCGCATTCTCATCTCCCAGCTGGGATCGTTAGCCACCATGCGCCGAGTGGTTAACTACCACAGTTCATGGGCGAGGCAACGGCAGGTTGAGTTTTTTGATGCATCTGGTATTCGGGTGTTGTATCACGGCGAGTGGCTCATTACCACACAGTGAACACACCCCGTGGCCACTGGTGTTGCAGATTCTTGGAGCTGTGCTTGAGTTCCTTAGCTCCCTTTTTGATGCATCTGGTATTCGGGTGTTGTATCACGGCGAGTGGCTCATTACCACACAGTGAACACACCCCGTGGCCACTGGTGTTGCAGATTCTTGGAGCTGTGCTTGAGTTCCTTAGCTCCCTTGTTGGTTGCGCCTTCCGTTGTTATCCGGTGTCTCATGCATAGCATCTGCATTTTATCTTATGCATATTCCTTAGCTGCTTTATTTGCTCTCCGTACTGGGGTTTGACCCCATGTTCCTCTGGGGCTTGGCTTGTTTCCTTGTTTGTGTTGTTTACAGGAAACCGAGGTTTTACAGCTGGTCGTGGCTTTAACCCAGCTGGTGGTGCCCCAGGAGGTGGTTAGCGTGTCCCAGTTGCGTATAGCATATACATATATGTATCAGTTAGCCAGGGGGATGCCCTGCGCTTCGTTATTGTATCCCGTAGTTGGAGTCTGATACATGTTTTCGTTGGATGTTGTTATGCTATACTGTTTCTGTTGTCGTTGGATGTTGTTATGCTATACTGTTTCTGTTGTGGTTGGATTTTAAATTGTGTCCGTATTTTTAGTATTCTTGTATTTTAAATTATATGTTTTAAACCGTCAGGCCTAAACGCGAAAATTTTACCCACTTTTTGATAAGCTTCCGCATGTGTTTGTATGTTTTACCCTGTTTAGAGCACGAGGCCTTACATAAAGAATGTCTTTTGCCACGTTGTCCAAATTGTATTTCTTTTTGTGTTCAGACGTACATTCAAGTCTAGGCTTTTCAATCCATTGCACTTCACCTGAGGACATGCCCATAGTTGTGTTTGGCTTCATGATCTTTATAGGGCCATCTGTGATAACGAACCACATATCGTCATCTTGAGCCGCCAGTTGAGCTTGCTTCCTTATCTTCCAGATGTCGTATTCGTACTTGGAAAACATAGGAATTTTATTGTGAGAGATCGACATAATTGATAATTGTAGATAGACAAAATTTGTTCAGGCACTGAGATAACCGAGTGTTAGAGTAGATGCCCAACTAGCCAACTTGTGGCATGTGGGTTTATAGACTCTTGTATATGACAATCTTTATATATGATATTCGCATTTATTTATGGCATTCTTTACTTTCATTGTGTTGTATGATGATTAACAATTGCGTTGAGTAAAGACCTAGAATGCACTATAGTGTATGTTAGATGTGATAGTGGGTATGACGGCTATCATGAAACACATCTAATAGTCACTGTGTAT
>KQ987933.1:476297-494478 GCA_001598015.1 Dorcoceras hygrometricum
ACATGCGTGGATATCCTATGCTATCTGAGGGGATAATAGTGTATAAATCTCTGGCCAGAGTACTAGAAGTGTTTTAGGTAAATGGGTTTACCTAGTTACACTCGCGATGTCACTATTCGATCTCCAAGATGTATGCATAGCTATCGGATCTTTAGCGACTCTCGATTTACTAATGGTCGTTGATCTGATCGTGATATATGGATTGAAAGGACCGTACTGTACGCTAACCACGACCAACTGGTTCTTGGGCACTATCAGTGATACCTAGGGGATCATTGGCGATGTTGCTAGACGCTCTTACCATGATCCGATGGGCAAGTCCGGAATTGTGATTCCGGAGCCACAATGGTTATGGGCCAACAGCTAGTTGTATCCCTGAACCATTGAGGGTCACACAAGTACTGGATTCGAGATTCCCGCACGGAAACTAAGCTCAATGTGTTGAGCACTTGAGGAGGATTTTGGGGAGTGCGACTTCCTAAAAGTCAATAGGGGTCAAATCGTGATTTCCCGACGTTGAGGGGAAAAACGGTCATTTTGCACTGGGTTCTGAAAAATGGTTTTTCAGATCATAGTATTCAGTTTTGGAAAATGAGTCGATCGGTCCGATCTGATCGACGATCGGAGTTATGATGAAGTCACGATGATAGGGATGAACCGAATGTTCATACGTTGGACCCGGGCCCGTTGGGCCGGTCCAAGTTTATCACTAGTCTATTTAATTAGACTTAAGGGCTTCATAACTAATAATCACAACACAATAACCCTAACCCTAGCATCTAAGTGCGCCGCCTCCCTCCTCACATACCTCACGGCCGCCGCCGCCGCTTTGCCTCGCCGGAATTTGTTCCGGCCAACTTTTTGAGGAGTTTCCGTCCATGCCGATCTCGTGAGGCCTTCTAGTGCAGGCTGACGAAGGAGTCTCCCTTCCGGTCGTGGACCTGATTGACGTAATCTACCGCCGCCTACCGTGAAGTGCCGGTTTCCTCGTGAAACTGGTCGGAGCCAGGCGCCTAGACGCCAGCAAGGTAACTGACTAAACACCCTATGAATGGTTCATATTGTGTTATTTTATAATTTTATTGAACGTTTCCCGGCCTAATTTTGTTCTTCCGCTACCTCGCCGGGAGACGGGATCCGGATCCGCCATGGTTCCCCAACAGTGGTATCAGAGCTATGGCTCGGATCCTTCAATACAATTGTTGCCAAATTGTATCTAATCTCTTGAATTTCAGATTGAATCAATTAAAACAAAAATTTTTCCCGGCCAGCCGGCCGCCGCCGCATGCGGCGAGATCAACCGGCCGATGCACACGCATATGCGTGCGCGATTGTATGCGCGCTTGTCGCGCATCTCGGCCATGAAGATCGACCGCTGAGCCGTGCGCTTGCCGCACGATGGCTCATGAAGATCGGCCGCTGCACCGTGCGCTTGCCGCACGATGGCGCACGAAGATCGGCCGCTGGAGGCTGGCAGCCGCGCACTGGTTGCGCGATGGTGACCGGAAGAAATACCGCTGGTTGCGCCAATGTTGGGCGCAACATGCGTGATGATGCGCGCTGCCGAGCGAGAGATGCATGCGGCCTTGCGCTGCGCGTTGCGCTGGTGGTGGCCGCCGGCAGGCGGCTGCCGGCCGGTGATTTCGCGGTGGTGCTATGACAGCTGGTTTGTTTTTAGGGTTTAGTTCGGGCCTGTCCCGGGCAGCCCGTGAAGTTTTCGGGCCGATATTCGATATCGGGCCCGTTTTGGTCGATTTTGAAATTTTGAGATTTTTGGGCCTAGAATTGTTTTTAGCCCAATTTGATACAATTAAAATTAGCGAAATACGATTTTAATTGTAAAATATTATTTTATAATTAAATATGATTTTGTTGATTAAAATTTGATTTTATCGACAAAATGCGATTTTATTATAAAATGCGATTTTATGATTAAAATATGATTTTGCGATAAATAATTTGATTATTTAATTTATGCATATTAATTAGATTGATTGCATGATTGGGATGATCGAGAGCCGTGCCCAATTTGTTAGGTGTATGCGATAGGTTTTTATGATTTTGGTTTGTAAATATTATTGATTATCATTTTAAGTGGGCCTGTTTGTGGCCCGTTCCCACCCCTTGAAAAATGTATCCCTTATATGTCATGGTATATTTAAATGTAATTACAAGATTTAGTGGGAGGACATCCGAGGACGGTGGACAATGACGATCAAAGACATTGAAGACTGAAGATCTATAAAACCGGAAGCATTGTAATAGGATTGCATTGCATGTTGCATTACCCCTAGGATTGGACCCAGGTCCGTGGCTGGAAACCACGGACCGCATAGCTCTCAAGATCGATCATCCCAATGTTTATATATGTGATATATAGTTAGTTGAATCCGCATGTTTTAAATATGATTTAAAATATCTACATGATACCAAATTTTCGAAAATAAAATCCCTCGTTTTAAATATGATTTAAAACTAATATCAAAATAAATGTTTATTCGATAAAATAAAGGGAATTTAAATTTGTTTAAATTATCTCTACCTTCCATCAACAATGGGTGTACGTCGATGCTACCCGTATACATGGCCCGGCTCATATTATTGAGGGGGTCATGTATGCCAGAAAGTTGTCCACGCCATTGACAATTGTTGTGAGTTCGGTTGGAACTCCCTTTAATGTTGGCTCATATTATTGGGGACGTTAAGGGGGCCGTCCTTCACGACTCAACATTGATGGGTTATCTTGACACGTGATAGTAAACGGCGTCATATTATTGGGCCCTTACTGGACGTGAGGTGAATACATGTAGGTTGCACCGGTTGCAATCGGAAACGACCTTTTGGGGGTCATGGATGGCTGATATTATTCGGGTCCATGATCGCTTGATTGGGCTCCGTGTACCCACTAAAGAAACTTGCTTTCTAGAGGGTGGTGAAATCGTTAAAATAGTGGGAGGGTAATTCATAAAACTTAATGACCTTGTTTTATGTCTTAGCGATTATTAACTATAGTTAGTGATGATTGTCTGTTTTCTTTTCAGTATAACTGCATTTATGATGTCTTCGTTCAAAAACCCACTCGCTGCTATACTGAATAGCAACAAGTTCACCGGTCTGAACTACCAAGACTGGCTCCGCAACCTCAACCTTGTGTTGGCTTCGGAGAAACTTCTTTATACGATAGATAAGTGCCCTCCGAAGGAAGCCCCTACCAATATCAGTCCTGAGGAGCTGGTTACGCTTAAACAATGGTGGGACGATGAGGTTAAAACTCGATGCTATGTGATGGCATCGATGTTCAATGAAATGCAACGGCGCTTTGAGAAGACGAAGTATGCTGCTGACATACTTTTTCATCTCAAAGAACTGTACGGGGAGAACTCTCGACATGAGAGGTTCACGGCTGTCAAGGAGCTGATGACGAGCCGCATGCGCGATGGGACTTCGGTCCGCGAGCATGGGGTTCGTATGATTGGGCTCGTTGAAAAGCTGTCGGGCCTTGATATCACACTTCCACATGAGCTGTCTGTGGATGTGCTTCTCCTCTCATTGCCTGCTGCATTCGACCCCTTTGTGGTCAACTTCAACATGAACAAGCTGGCAGCCACCCTTGAAGAGGTGGTTAATATGCTTGTAGTGTTCGAAGGAACCATAAAGAAGGACAAGCCCATCCTCCTCATGGGCTCTTCTTCCTCTGCGAAGAAGGGGCCCAGACGCAAGGGAAAGAAGCGTTCTGCCCCTGCGAAGGAGGAAAAGCCCACCAAGAAGCCAAAGGCAAAGGCTTCCAAGCCAAACAAGCATGAGGATGTTTGCCACCACTGCCACAAGCCTGGGCATTGGAGGAGGAACTGCAAGGAGTACCTCGAGAAGTTGCGAACTGCGAAAGGTATGTTCTATATTGAAATAAATATGTCTCTTAGTTCGACTTCTTGGGTACTTGATACCGGATGTGGATCTCATATCTGCAATGATTTGCAGGTGATGACAAGAATCCGACGTCTTAGAGAGGGTGAGACCCACTTGAGGCTTGGCAATGGAGCAAGAGTTGCTGCAGTAGCTATAGGAGATGTTTACTTATTTCTGTCTTCTGATTTTAAGTTGTTATTGAGAAACGTTTAGTTTGTTCCCGAATTGATAAAGAACATTATTTCTGTTTCTATGCTTGATAGTGATGGATATTCTTGTATGTTTGCTAATTCGATTTGCAATATTTACAAGAATGAATGTTTAATTGGAATTGAGGAACGCGAAAACGATTTATACACCTTAAAATTAAAAGACGTTCCAACTCGCGATGTCGAAGCACATACAACAACGATTAAAAGGAAACACGATAACTTGAACCCAGCACAACTTTGGCACGCTAGGCTAGGTCATATTTCTTTAAGTAGGATGAACAAGTTAGTTAGGAGTGACATGTTTGATCTGTCAGACATTAACTCCCTACCAAGTTGTGAGTCTTGTCTTAAGGGAAAGATTACTAAGCAACCCTTCAAGGGCAAGGGTGAGCGTGCTCAAGGCCTATTGGATTTGATCCATACTGATGTGTGCGGCCCGTTTAGTATTGGTACTAAATACGGTCACACATACTTCATCACCTTTACCGATGATTACTCTAGGTATGGGTACTTGTACTTAATGAAGCACAAGTCTGAATCCTTTGAAAGGTTCAAAGAATTCAAGGCTGAAGTAGAAAATCAACTAGGCAAAAGTATTAAAGCACTTCGATCTGATCGAGGTGGTGAATACTTAAGTGCTGAATTTCAAGACTATCTGAAAAAGAATGGGATTCTCGCACAGTGAACCCCTCCGGCCACACCACATCTCAATGGTGTAGCAGAGCATCGTAATCGGACCTTGTTGGACATGGTTCGATCTATGATGAGCTTCACTGAACTTCCTACCTCGTTTTGGGGCTATGCGCACGAAACGGCGGTAATGTTGTTGAACAATGTCCACACCAAGGCAGTGGATAAGACTCCATATGAGATATGGATGGGCAAACCACCCAAGTACTCAATCATGAGGATTTGGGGATGCACTGCTTACGTGAAGCAGACAGTGGGAGATAAGCTGGATACGAGATCCATCTTATGCTACTTCATTGGGTATCCAAAGAATTCCATTGGATACTACTTCTACTATCCCAGCGAAACAAAATTGTTTGTTTCTAGGAATGCCACCTTTATGGAAAGGGAATTTCTACTTGATAGAAAGGGCAGAATAGTAGAACTCTAAGAGGTTCGAGATCCAATCGAAGTATCAGGTGAGTCTCCTGCACCTCCAGAGCCGATACCAGAAATGGTCGCACCTAGGAGATCCGAAAGGGTTCCTAGGGCTCCTGAGATATATGGTTTTCTCCTTGAAGATGATCAAGGTGATCAAGTTGTTGGATCTGATCCAAGAACTTTCAAGGAGGCAATTTCCGATGCTGATTCTAATTTGTGGCTTGAAGCAATGCAGTCTGAGTTTGACTCAATTCATGCTAACCAAGTTTGGACTCTTGTCAATCCTCCCGAAGGAATTGTTCCTATTGGGTGTAAATGGGTATACAAGAGGAAACTTGGGCCTGATGGTAAGGTAATGACCTACAAGGCAAGACTGGTCGCGAAAGGTTACACTCAAAGGCAAGGTGTTGACTATGATAAAACCTTCTCGCCAGTCGCAATGTTCAAGTCAATTAGAATCTTGTTAGCCATAGCCACATGGTACGACTATGAGATATGGAAAATGTATGTGAAAACTGCGTTCCTTAATTGAAACATTAAGGAAGAGATCTATATGACGCAGCCTGAGGGTTTCACATCTGTTGGAAGCGAGCATAAGGTATGCAAGCTTCAGAGATCGATCTACGGTCTCAAACAAGCATCGCGAAGTTGGAACCTGAGATTCGATCAAACAATTAAGGAATTTGGTTTCATCAAGAATCCCGAGGAGCCATGTGTGTATAAGAAGGAAGTTAAAAGCGCTGTGACATTCCTTGTACTTTATGTTGATGACATTCTACTCATTGGGAATGATGTAGGAATGCTGCAGTCAACTAAAGTCTGGTTGTCTAGTAGATTTTCGATGAAGTACATGGGTGAAGCATCCTATATTCTTGGAATACATATCTATCGGGATAGATCGAAACGGATGCTCGGACTCACCCAGGCCACCTACATCGATACCCTACATAAGAGGTTCTCTATGGAAGAGTCCAAGAGAGGACACCTACCTATGTGCCACGGGGTCACTCTATCTAAGTCTATGTGTCCGAAGACTGATGAGGAGATAGAGAGTATGACACGTGTGCCATATGCCTCGGCAATAGGTAGAATTATGTATGGCATGATCTCGACTAGACCGAATGTCGCATATGCTCTGAGTGTCACGAGCTGCTACCAGGCAAACCCCGGCCAATTGCATTGGAAGGCTGTGAAGGATATCCTTAAGTACTTACGAAGGACTAAGAATATGTTCATGGTCTATGGGGGTGGTGAACTGAAACTGGAAGGCTATACTGATTCTAGCTTCCAGTGTGACGTGGATGATTTGAAGTCAACCTCTGGATTTGTATTCATGCTCAATGGTGGTGCTGTCTATTGGAAGAGTTTCAAGCAAGACACCATCGCGGATTCAACCACTGAGGCTGAGTACATCGCAGCATCAGCTGCTGCTAAGGAGCCGGTTTGGATAAGGAATTTCGTCCAAGAGTTGGGCATCTGGAGTTGGTCCAGTCTCGGTGTACTGCGACAACACGGGTGCCGTTGCGCAAGCAAAGGAGCCCAGGTCTCACCAAAGATCCAAACATATACTGAGGAAATACCACATAATCCGGGATATTGTGGCTAGAGGTGACATAGCAGTTGAGAGAGTCGCCTCTGCGGACAACGTTGCTGATCCACTTACGAAGCCCTTGCCAGGACCGTTGTTTGAGAAACATCGCGAAACAATGGGATTGCGTCTGATTAGTAGTTGGCTTTAGGGCAAGTGGGAGATTGTTAGAGTAGATGCCCAACTAGCCAACTTGTGGCATGTGGGTTTATAGACTCTTGTATATGACAATCTTTATATATGATGTTCGCATTTATTTATGGCATTCTTTACTTTCATTGTGTTTTACGATGATTAACAATTGCGTTGAGTAAAGACCTAGAATGCACTATAGTGTAAGTTAGATGTGATAGTGGGTATGACGGCTATCATTAAACACATCTAATAGTCACTGTGTATTCTGAATTAGTTCCTAGTCGATTGGGCCGTCAAAATGAGGATAAGGCCGCCCGAGCTTGAGACTAGTATCTGCGATGCGAAGTACCATGTTACATTAGTAGGGAACATTGTGATTTTCTGAGCATGCAGATAGATAGTGACCTGGTGATCTATCGAACTACCCTAGTTCAGACTTTCCAAGTGGTTACTATTTGTCGAGTGGACAAGTCCGAGGTCTTGGTTGTACTGATTAGTCCTCACGACTCAAAACGTCATTGAGACTCTACATGATAGGCGTCTCACTTTGACCCGTTTGCCGACTCACTTGGGGTCATTAGGCGGCGGGATTGGGTGAGACCCCGATGCATGTAGGAGTCGATACATCGTTGTCGAGGATTCACCGCTCGCAGACATGCGTGGATATCCTATGCTATCTGAGGGGATAATAGTGTATAAATCTCTGGCCAGAGTACTAGAAGTATCGGATCTTTAGCGACTCTCGATTTACCAATGGTCGTTGATCTGATCGGGATATATGGATTGAAAGGACCGTACTGTACGCTAACCACGACCAACTGGTTCTTGCAGGCACTATCAGTGATACCTAGGGGATCATGGGGCGATGTTTCTAGACGCTCTTACCATGATCCGATGGGCAAGTCCGGAATTGTGATTCCGGAGCCACAATGGTTGTGGGCCCACGACTAGCTGTATCCCTGAACCATTGAGGGTCACACAAGTACTGGATTCGAGATTCCCACACGGAAACTAAGCTCAATGTGTTGATCACTTGAGGAGGATTTTGGGGAGTGCGACTTCCTAAAAGTCAACAGGGGTCAAATCGTGATTTCCCGACGTTGAGGGGCAAAACGGTCATTTTGCACTGGGGTTCTGATAAATGGTTTTTCAGATCATAGTATTCAGTTTTGGAAAATGAGTCGATCGGTCCGATCTGATCGGCGATCGGAGTTATGATGAAGTCACGGTGATAGGGATGAACCGAATGTTCATACGTTGGACCCGGGCCCGTTGGGCCGGTCCAAGTTTATCACTAGTCTATTTAATTAGACTTAAGGGCTTCATAACTAATAATCACAACACAATAACCCTAACCCTAGCATCTAAGTGTGCCGCCTCCCTCCTCACATTCCTCACGGCCGCCGCCGGTTCCACGCGCCGCCGCCGCCGGTTCCACGCGCCGGAATTTGTTCTGGCCAACTTTTCGAGGAGTTTCTGTCCGTGCCGATCTCGTCAGGCCTTCTAGTGCAGGCTGACGAAGGAGTCTCCCTTCCGGTCGTGGACCTGATTGACGTAATCTACTGCCGCCTACCGTGAAGTGCCGGTTTCCTCGTGAAACTGGTCGGAGCCAGGCGCCTAGACGCCAGCAAGGTAACTGACTAAACACCCTATGAATGGTTCATATTGTGTTATTTTATAATTTTATTGAACGTTTCCCGGCCTAATTTTGTTCTTCCGCTGCCTCGCCGGGAGACGGGATCCGGATCCGCCACGGTTCCCCAACACCGATCTCTGATACCACTTGTTGGATCGAAAATATAGTTGAAGTATAGCTCGGGAATTTATAGGGGGGGATTGAATGAACTACTTCATAGATTTTCCGAAAAAACTCTTTTCAAACAGATTTTAAAACTTCGGCTACCTCTAAGCTGAGTTGCCAGTTTAGGGGAATCTCAATATGCTGCTGTTCTCTCGGGTAACAAGAAAATGTGTGGAATGAACCCGATTGAATAGTCAACACATATATAAAATCGAAAGCTGTAAGCAGTATTGCTGTAAATTAGAATGGACAAGAGATTTGTTTATGGAAGTTCGGAGTTTAAACTCCTACGTCTCTCCTTATTCCTTGAACAGAAAGGATTACACTAGAATATTTGATTACAGTAGCTCCTGCTCTAACCCGATCAGACAGCCCGCAAGCTGCAAGAGCTCTTAGCAACACCACGACATAAACATATGCATAATCTGTTCTGCAAATACAACGACAGCTTCTAAGCTGTTTAATCTTTCACGCTTTCCAGGCACTCGTTTTTATTTACAATCAATACACAATACCACAGAGTGGTTACAACACGAATGAATAAATATAAGGCTTTTGAGTGTCGGTTGTAAAGAAGATGATGATGAACAGTGAGATTTTGAGCGAAGTGAATTCTACAGCGTAACATTATGTAGCGTAAGCTTGTTTGTAGAATTCTGTGTATCAAAGATGTTCGTAGTCGATTCAAAAGATAGTCTTTTCGTCGATTTTCAAAAATTATCGTCCACTCCCGTTGTTTCTTATGTTCATCGTCATATATATAGAAATTTCCATCTCTATCAAACGGCAAAGTATATGTTGTACCGGCTAGTTGATATTCTTTCCATTTTTGAATAACTTGTCTTTCTTTCTTCCATAACCACAGGAAAGGTACCGTTGAGTCCAAAAATAGCTTTCGGTAATTTTGCCAATGAATAATCATACGATTGATATAACTTGATCACGTCCAAAATAGATATCTATGTGTTTTGAGCTGTTTTTATTAAACGTGATTTGAAAGCTTGTAAGATTTGAGCTGTTACGTGAAATACTGTAGACTAATCTTCAGCTCTGATCCAAACATATCTGAGCTGATCTCTGTTCAACTGTACGGTTTCTGTGAGGACTAGAAGTTGTTAGATGGTGATTAACGAATTAATTAGATCAGAATGATGATTAATCCAGAGATGTGTTCAGCTTAGGAAGAACTGGTAGTAGCTGTTAGATTGGACAAGAGCTGTGAAGGTTTCAGCTTTGGAGAGAAATTCCCAGTACGTGTAAGTTGTCCAATGTGTGATCTGTTATACTATCCCTAGCGCAAGCTGTTATGGGACAAAATGGCTCTGAGCTGTTAGATTATCGACGGGATGGAAAATAGCTTAGAGGTGCGTGAGCTGGTGGTACTATGTGGATCGGCTCGGTTCGTGATTGTGGTGTAGACCAGTACGATTTATGGTTTCCAGCTTAGGCAAGAGCTGGATGTATGTGAGCTGGTCTATGTATGCGTGATCTGTTTGTCCTGAGCTAGACTCCTGTGCAACGTCGTTTGGTGGTCGCGAGCTGGTATCTGGTGTAGTGCTAAGATCTGAGCTGGTTGACTTTCACTGTAGCGTTGACTGGAGAATAAATATAAGTTTAGAACAACACTTAGTCAATTTCAGACCCGATATTCCCTATCTTCTTTCTAGAGAGCCTTCGATATGTACTATTTCCCAAACCCATACTGTTCATCGTTCGATTTTTTCTGATTACCATCGATTTACGCCACTGTTTGTAGCAAGGCTGGTGGCGCCGGGTTCCTATCTCCAATACCTTTTGTTTGGTACGGGTTTGGAGCCTTGGGTCAACTTGTCGACTAGGTGCGATGTGGTTGAAGCGTTCGAACATTTTCACGATTTTCGACCGATAGTCTCCCGTTCCGCTTGAACTCTTGGGCAAGAGTTGGTTAGTGCTTTACGTTTCGTTTAGAGCCGATTATCGTGTTTGAGGGGTCGGTTTGAGCTGGGTGAGTTGGTAGCTCCCAGCTCTGTTATGTTGAAATTGTCCCTAAGCTGTTTAAGTATGGCTGAGCAGGTTGTAGCTACATGATGGTTCGAACCGTTCTGTTGAGATCACCGTGAGCTGGTAGGGCAGTAGACTTGCATCGAGCTGTTGGTGCTCGGTTCTCGTGGGATTTTTTGTGGTATTAGCTGCTCAGAGGAAGGTACGAGTGAGCTCATACTAGCAGCTTTAATATCAGCTTGAGAATATTTCCACTCGTGTTTGAGCTGATGTGATTATGTGTTAGGTGATTCTTCTTGATCTTGCTGGTTTGCGATGATGATTTTGTGCTCTTAATTGTCTATGTGTGTGAATTATATGTATTGTTGTGAGCATGATTTTGCTTGGCATACACGCATAGCATATTGATCCTGCTTCTTTTATACCTGATAATCTATGAGTCGCGATTTGCCGATTGAGTCGCCGTGTTGAGAATCCAATGTTGTCGCTGAGTCGCAATAGCCAGCTGAGTCGCCTTGATTTGGATTCTGATTGATAATTGAGATTTTATTGCACAGCTGAGTCGTTGTGGCTTGCTTACCGATGATTCTTGGTAGCACTCATGCATCGCACGTTTGAAATATTGCATGTCTAATATGATTGCTAATTTATCGATGTTCTTCGTACTGAGGTTTGACCTCGTTTCAATTTCCCTCTTTGGGCTGCTTTGGTCTGTGTTGGCCTTTGCAGGGTCTTCAGGTAATCCAACTGGACCGAGTGGAGCGTCGCTGGTAGATCCCCATTTTAAGTCTCAGTTATATATTATGTATTGTACTATTGAACCAGGGGATGCCCTGAGTGAATACTGGATTTGGGGGATCTGTATTTGTTGTCATACTTGAATGTTTTCAGTAGTGCTATTGTTGTTGTTTGGATTTTGAGTTAAAATCCGTACTTTGTATATGATTGTACTTTAAATGATATTTCCAGTTCAGGACCAAACGAAAAATGTTAGCCCATATTTTATGCTTCCATGAAATTTAGGATTAATTGAGTAATTTGTCCCTGATTTAGAGAACCGGGCCTGACATTTTGGTATCAGAGCTTAAACTAGGATAAGCTCGTTTCTTTGCTATCACACTTGAGTCTAGGCACAAAGTTTGAGCTTTTGTTTATGATTGACTCTGTGATTTCTATGATTTTGTTATTTTCCTCTGTGATCTATCTGCTTTTGGTTTTTATCTTTGAGTACCTTGTAGATGCCACCGAGGAGAGGTAGGGGTATAACCACTAGGCAGACAGTTGAGGAGTCTAGGGCTCCCGAGAGTGATGAGGATGTTGCTCAGTAGAGTGTTCCTTTGCGTCGTCGAGCTAGACAGGCAGTTGCGGTGGAAAATGTGACTAGGCAGATTGGAGAGATGGAACTAGTGTTGGATAGGTTTCAGAGGTTTAATCCCCTATGTTCACTGGCTCCGAGGATGGTTTGATGGCTGAAGGCTGGTTAGAGCATATGGAGGAGTTGTTTGATACGGTGGAGTATTCTCAGAAGAAGAGACTGAGGTTGGCTGCTTTGTAGTTGAGGGATCATGCTCAACGCTGGTGGAAGGGTACTTCCCGAGTCATGAGAGAGAGTGGAGTTTTGATTTCTTGGGAGAGATTCTGTGTAGCTTTTCGTCAGGAGTATACCCCTGAGTCGTACTACAATAACCGTGAGAGGGATTTGATAATCTGAAGCAAGGGAACATGAGGATGGCCGAGTAAGCTAGATAGTTTTCCTCGCTTATGTCGTACGTTACCCACGTTGCCAACCAGGAGTGGACGAAGAGGAACAAGTTTCCGAGAGGGTTGAGGCCCGATTTGTTCCATATGGTGCTAGCTGGTTCTCCTGCGACTTACGCTGAGGCATTGGATAGGGCGGTGGACATCGAGGAGAGTCTTTTGGAAGCACAGAATCAGGTTCAGCCGACAGCTGGATGCAGTTTTCAACCCGTGCCAGAAGGGACGCATTTATTTCAGCCTCCTCAAACGTCGCAGCAATCAAATCTCCAGAGGTTCAAGCCTCGAGGAAAGCAGTTTAAGAGATGGTCAAATTCGAGTTCTTCTGGTTCTGTTAGTTCTGGTGGTATTGGCTCTGGAGGACTGTCGTGTGGTCAGTGTGAAGGTAGGCATATGACTTATCAGTGCCGTGGAGTTCAGTGTCTTTGTCATAAGTGTGGGAACCCTGGACACTTCGCTAAAGTGTGTCCTTTGATGGGGGGACAGCCCTCAAACCAGTCGCAGCAAGGTTCAGCTGGTGGTTCTTCGCAGAGACCGCAACCTTTTGTCCAGTCCCAACGTTCAGGATTCCAACCGCGAGAACCGTCTCAATTTGGAGCATCTTCTAGACCTCAGTTTTCGGGACCTCAGCAAGCTCAAGTGAATGCCTTTACCAGAGAGCAAGCTACGATATGACTGGGGGAGTTATTGCAGGTATTTGTACTATCTTTGACTTCCCTGCACGAGTTGTGGAGCATCACACTCCTTTATATCTGAAATGTTTGTGTATGAGTGTGGATTGAGCTCTTCCCCACTGTGTTATGTCGTATCTGTTTCTACTCCTTTCGGGCCTCGTGCTCTAAACAGAGTAAAACATACAAACACATGCGGAAGCTTATCAAAAAGCGGGTAAAATTTTCGCTTTTGGCCTGACGGTTTAAAACAATATAATTTAAAATAAAGCGATACTCAAAATATATCCCAGTACGTAAAAACGACCAACAGTATAGCATAACATCATCAACACAAAAACATGTATCAAACTTCAACTACGGGGTACAACAACGAAGCACAGGTCATCCCCCTGGCTGACTGATACATATAATAATAAATATACTATACGCAACTTGGACACACTAGCCACCTCCTGGGGCACCACCAGCTGGGTTAAAACCGCGACCAGCTGTAAAACCTGGGTTCCCTGAAAACAACACAAACAAGGAAACAAACCAAGCCCCATAGGGACATGGGGTCAAACCCCAGTACGGAGAGCTACAGATAAAGCTAAAAGAATGCATAAGATAAAATACAGATGCTATGCATGAGACACCGGATAACAACAGAAGGCTCGACCAACAAAGAGCTAAGGAACTCAAGCACAGCTCCAAGAATCTGCAACAGTGGCCACGGGGTGTGTTCACAGTGTGGTAATGAGCCACTCGCCGTGATACAACACCCGAATAACAGATGCATCAAACAACTCAACCTGTCGTTGCCTCGCCCATGAACTGTGGTAGTTAACCACTGGGCGCATGGTGGCTAACGATCCCAGCAGGGAGATGAGAGTGCGGTATTGCCGCTCGCCCTCGCATCCTGGTAAGAATCAACAAGAGCAATACAAGATACGAACAATGGCTGCAATAACAATATGAATGCAACATGGGAAATGCATGCATGCATAACAAGGCAGCTAAACAATCAACAGAAACCACGTATGCACAAAGCAACCTCCACATCAATGCACAACAGCCATCTAGCATTCAATCTCACGCCAATTCCTAGCAATATCAAGCTCAGATCCGTACCTTTTACTTTTGTGCAACAATTACTACAAAACAGGCCCGAGAAATCTGGATAGCGACCTGCTACATACACAACACACAGATCTCAAAAGCTGCACAAAACTCACGGCCAATTACAGAAGCTCACGGCTGGGAGCCACGCTCAACCAACTCAATTACTACCAAAACAACTTACTGGAAGCTAATTCACAACTAGAAACGAGATCTCAAAGCTAAAACCCAAAGGCTACCTGCACGCACAAACACACTGCCGGAGATAGCAGCTTCGCGATCTCTCTCCAGTGAACGCTAACCTCCAAAAGTGGTATGGAAAGATAGAGCTTCGCAAGAGGAGTCCAACGCTACCTCAATTGTCCAAAACGACGGTCGAAAACAACGGGAACTACCGCATAAAATCAACGGTGAACAGTGCTCTAGGGTTCGAAACACAGAGAACGAATGTCGGGGAAAATATTCTAAGTATGGGATCAGATATCTCAATCGAAGACCAAGTCTTCCTATATATAAATCCCGTAGCTGCTGAAATCTGTTTTAAACAAATCCACCGACAAGAACCAGCAGGCACAAACAACCAGCAGAAGCAAAGAAACCAGCTGCTGAAATCTCAAACCACGCTAAACAAAACGACGACGCATAGCCTACGTCATCCAGTCGCTAGCTACAGTAACCAACAAATCTCTCGCAGCTGGACATCCAGACGCTAGTTCGAAATACAAAATCTGGAACCAGCAGCAACATACAAAACGCATCGTTGCAACTAATAAAAACGGCGTCGCATTGCCACGTCATCAAATCTGGTCCTCTCGCGCAATACCAGCCGCAAGCTACAGGAAAACTAGACGTGAGCTACAGGAACGTTGACCAACGTTGACATCTGGAAATAAATTATGCGCATCGACTGGTTCCTTAGCGCTAGCTAAAACGACGACGTTTCCTCCTCGCGCTTCAGTGATGTTGACCCGCGTTGACATCTGCCTCGACTGGACAACCAGCAGACACACGCGACCAGATCTCACACTAACGCTACACCAAAACTATGTCTCTCCAACTTATTCAAACGACAGCGTATCCAACGCGATACAAGTTCACGCTAAGGCAACTGCTGATTTTTACAAAGGCTACCAGATCTCTCCAATACGACAGCGTTTCACTATGCAACCAGCTTTAACCAAAAACCAGCTTTCAACTTCAAAAACACGAAAACTCCCAGAATTGATCCAAATGCTATTTCTGACCCGAAAATGCAAACCAAACAGACAAACAAAGATCCAAACCACCAGAAATCTCTAAAACAAATCCAGGTCTCACATTTCTCCCCCACTAAAAAGGATTTCGTCCTCGAAATCAACACAACAATTCTGAAACCAGATACAGCAGCAAAATACAAAACAAAACTCTCCTAACACAGGCCAAGAGTTCAAGATAACTGAGCAGACATATAACAACAACTAGTGAAGAAATACAACCAAAAGCTACAAACTACTTGAAATTTAGCTCAACAACTACTCAAACAGATGCGGCCACTCGCGCTGCATCTTTTCTTCCAGCTCCCAAGTAGCTTCTTCCCTTCCATGTTTGCTCCACTGCACCATTACCAACGGAATGGTCTTATTCCTCAACTGTTTCTCTTTTCTGCCAAGGATCTGAAAGGGATATTCTTGATAACTCAACGACTGATCTAGCTCTACCTCGTCAGTTCTAAGCACATGAGACGGATCTGGCTCATACTTCCTCAACATGGAAACATGGAAGACGTCATGAAGAGAGGACAACTCTGACGGCAACAACAGCCGATAGGGTAAAGGGCCAATCCTCTCAACAATCTCATACAGACCAACGTAACGAGGAGCTAACTTTCCCTTGTGTCCAAAGCGCATCACACTGCGAAACGGAGAAACCTTGAGAAATACACGATCACCAACCTGAAATTCAAGAGGTCGACGCATAACTGGCTTGGCGATCTTGGGAAGCTTTCATCCGTTGTCTAATAAGATCCACATGATCTTTCATTTGCTGCACAAAGTCAGGGGCAGATAGCTGATTCTCCCCCACTTATTCCCAACACACTGGCGATCTGCACTTTCTGCCATACAAAGCCTCAAAAGGCGCCATACCAATCGTCACTTGGTAGCTGTTATTGTACGAAAACTCAACCAAAGACAACGCGTCTTGCCAGCTACCTCCGAAATCCAATACAAAAGCTCGCAACATATCCTCTAACGTCTGGATAGTTCGCTCAGACTGGCCATCTGTCTTGGGGTGATACGCGGTGCTCATAGCCAATCTGGTACCCAAAGCTGTTTGTAAACTCTTCCAAAACCTGGAAGTAAACCTCGGATCTCGGTCAGAAACAATTGAAACGGGCACACCATGCAGTCTGACAACAAAATCAACGTACAGATTCGCCATCTTTTTCAACGAGATGGTCATTCCATAGGGAATAAAATGTGCAGACTTCGACAGACGGTCTATAACCACCCAAATTGCATCACATCCTCTGCTGGAACGAGGCAGATGCGTCAAGAAATCCATAGCAATGTGCTCCCAATTCCATTGGGGCCTTCCAAACTCTGCAACACACCACCAGGTCTCATCCTTTCGGCCTTTACGATATGGCAATTCAAACAACGAGCGACAAAACCAGCAACGTCACTCTTCAGGCCAGCCCACCAGAAGTGCGGCTTCAAAGCATGGTACATCTTCCGTGCACCAGGATGAACATATGTCTGCTACAGTTCTCTTCCCGAAGGATCTCCTCCTTCAAATCAATCAAATTGGGCACAACCAACCTGCCCCGGAAACGCAAACAACCATCGGAAGAGATAGAGTAATCCTCAAGTTCGCCAGCCCTGACCTTCAACTTCAACTCATGGATAGACGGATCGGTCCATTGAGCTGCTCAAATGGTAGAAACAATCTGTGGCTCCAGTTGGAAAGAAGAAACCACCACACAATCCTCAGTCGGGTAAAATCTCCAACCCGTAGTGTTAAGATGCTCTTGGTCCTTAGAGATATATATCGAAGCAAGCATCTCACTAGCCTTCCTGTTCAAAGCATCGGCCACCACGTTCGACTTCCCAGGCTGGTACTTAATCTCACAATCAAAGTCTTTTAGCAGCTCCATCCATCATCGCTGTCTCATATTCAAGTCAGGCTGTGAAAACAAATATTGCAAACTCTTGTGGTCGGAGTACACCACAAACTGCTCGCCATACAGGTAGTGACGCCAGATCTTCAACACAAAGACCACCGTCGCTAACTCTAAATCATGGACTGGGTAACGAGTCTCGTGCGGTTTCAACTGCCGCGAGGCATACGCAATGACTCGACCATTCTACATCAACACACAACCCAATACATTAAGCGAAGCGTCAGAACCAACAACAAAACCACCTGAACCGGACGGTTGGGCCAACACGAGCGCAGTAGTCAACTTTTCCTTGAGCAGTTGAAAAGCATTCTCGCACTGCTCAGTCCAAACAAACCTCTTGTCCTTCTGCGTTAATTGAGTCAGTGGCTTTTCTATACTTGAGAATCCCTCAATGAAGCAACGATAATAGCCAGCCAGACCCAAGAAACTGCGAATCTTGGAAACATTCCTGGGATGCTCCTAGTTCAGAACTGCATCAACCTTGCTAGGATCCACTGAAATCCCCTCGGCTGAAATCACATGTCCCAAGAATACGACGCGATCCAACCATAACTCACACTTGGAAAACTTTGCATACAACTGCTGGTCTCTCAGCGTCTCAAGGACAATCCGCAAATGCTCCTTGTGCTCCAAAGGAGTCTTCGAATAGACTAAGATGTCGTCGATGAACACGATCACAAACTGATCGATAAACTCATGAAAAACTCGGTTCATCAAATCCATAAAGACTGCAGGCGCGTTGGTCAAACCAAACGGCATCAC
>KQ987933.1:494527-516999 GCA_001598015.1 Dorcoceras hygrometricum
AAGATGGGCGCTCCCCACGGTGACATACTAGGACGAATAAAACCTTTCTCCAGCATATCATCTAACTGCACCTTGAGTTCTCTCAACTACGCAGGCGCTAGACGATAAGGAGCACGCGAAATCGGAGCTATGCCAGGCACCAGCTCTATGCTGAAGTCAATCTCCCGCCTCGGAGGAAAACCAGGAATCGCCTCCGGAAACACATCCGGGAAATGTCGCACCACGGGAACGTCGCTAAGCTGAACGCGGGAAGAAGAAGATGCATCCAAAGCTTAGATCATAAAGCCAGTATTTCCCAAAGACAACAAGATAAACATCTCCATGGCTGAGACCAACGGGATCTTCGATCTAGAATCCTGGCCGTAGAAGTCCCACTTCTCGCCAGACATAGGCCTAAAACGCGCAATCCCATGGAAGCAGTCCACGGAAGCCCTATAGTTGGACAGCACATCCATCCCAACTATGAAATCGAAATCCCAAAGCATCAAACGGATCAAGTTCGCTAACAGGACATGCTCACCAAACCGCAACACGCCATCCAACAAAACTTCCTAGGAGAACAGACTCACACCACCAGGGGTAAAAACAGAAACGGCATCGTGCAAAGGGACGGTACACAGACCATGCTCAACAACAAACGAATCAGAAATAAACGAATGCGATGCACCGGTGTCAAACAACACACGAGCTGGAAAGTCAAAGACAAGACATGTACCTCCAATCACCCGACTCGGTGTCTCCTCGGCCTGCTCCCTCGTAATGGCGTTAACCTGAGCATTCTGGGGTCCTGAGAAGAAAGGCTGAGACGACTGCCCAAAGCGCGAAGGGCCAGGCTGCTGAAACGGCCTAAACTGAGTCTCACCCAATCGGGGCTGCTGAAACTGCTGAGAACGGCCCCTAGACTGACCTCCATGACCCTGAGGCTGGGACGCGGTCTGCTGTGATCCAGCTCACGGACACACTCTCGCAAAATGCCCGTACTGACCACAAAGGTTGCAGGAACCCTACACACCAACACACTGTGTGTAAGGATGCTTCCCACCGCAAAAACCACAAAGCTCAGTCCGAGATCCACTGCTACTCTAACTGCCAGAACCAGAAGAGCCCGAACCCGACTTCTTCTTGAACTGCTGACCGCGGGGTCGAAACCTCTGATAGCCAGACTGCTGAACCACCTGTGACTGCTGCTGCTGCTGGGGCTGATTGGCTGACTGGGAGGACTGAGAAGACTGGGCTCCCTGAATGGCAGGACGACCACCCTGCGGTGCCTGCTGCCGACGAGCACTACGACTCTGCATGCCCTCCTCGAGATCAAGGGCACTATCCCACGGCCTCAGCATACGTTTTGGGTTGCTGGTCAACACCATCTGATAAAGCTCATCATTCAAACCCTCAATAAATCGAGTTCGCTTGGCCCTCTCCCGGCCAGAAACATGGGGAACATACGCCAACTAGGAAGAGAACCGACGCGCATACTCCCTCACAGACATGGAGCCCTACTCCAAATGATCAAACTCCCGCTCACGGGCGTTCACATAAGATTCCGGTACATACTCCTGCCGGAAGGTGGTACAGAAACTATCCCAAGAGATCCCAACTCCGGTCTCCAGCAAAGTACTCAAAGCACCTCGCCACCAGCGCTCTGCGGCCTTCCTAAACAAGAGAGTCACTAAACTCAGCCGAAGATCATCATCATACTGAACTCGGTCGAAAAGAGCAATAACATTCCGGAGCCACGAATCCGCATCCTCACTGGACTCGTCACCATTGAAGACTGGAGGGTTCATCCTCTGAAACCGAGCGATCACCACATTCATCCTCTCCACCGGGGGAGGCAAGTCACCAACTTCCTCCTCATCACTAACCCGAGTATGGCTGCGAGCACTACGCCTATCCTCGTTCTGCCCTGCCGATTCGTCAAACTGCCCCCTACCTCTACCACAACGTCTAGGTGGCATCTACGAAAACACTCAACAAGATCAAGCAAAACAGAACAGATACGGCATAGATAGCATATAACACAGAAATATGCAGCACGTAGTCACATCGTCAAGAGCACGTAACACACAACACCGTTCCTAGACTCGAGTGTGATCAAAGAAATTGATCTTATCCCAGCTTAAGCTCTGATACCAAAAATGTCAGGCCTCGTGCTCTAAACAGAGTAAAACATACAAACACATGCGGAAGCTTATCAAAAAACGGGTAAAATTTTCGCTTTTGGCCTGACGGTTTAAAACAATATAATTTAAAATAAAGCGATACTCAAAATATATCCCAGTACGTAAAAACGACCAACAGTATATCATAACATCATAAACACAAAAATATGTATCAAACTCCAAATACGGGGTACAACAACGAAGCACAGGGCATCCCCCTGGCTGACTGATACATATAATAATAAATATGCTATACGCAACTGGGACACACTAGCAACCTCCTGGGGCACCACCAGCTGGGTTAAAACCGCGACCAGCTGTAAAACCTGGGTTCCCTGAAAACAACACAAACAAGGAAACAAACCAAGCCCTAGAGGGACATGGGGTCAAACCCCAGTACGGAGAGCAACAGATAAAGCTAAAAGAATGCATAAGATAAAATGCAGATGCTATGCATGAGACACCGGATAACAACAGAAGGCTCGACCAACAAGGGAGCTAAGGAACTCAAGCACAGCTCCAAGAATCTGCAACAACAGTGGCCACGGGATGTGTTCAAAGTGTGGTAATGAGCCACTCGCCGTGATACAACACCCGAATACCATATGCATCAAAAAACTCAACCTGTCGTTGCTTCGCCCATGAACTGTGGTAGTTAACCACTCGACGCATGGTGGCTAACGATCCCAGCAGGGAGATGAGAGTGCGGTATTGCAGCTCGGCCTCGCATCCTGGTAAGAATCAACAACAGCAATACAAGATACGAACAATGGCTGCAATAACAATATGAATGCAGCATGGGAAATGCATATATGCATAACAGGGCATCTAAAAAATCAACAGAAACCACGTATGCACACAGCAACCTCCACATCAATGCACAACAGCCATCTAGCATTCAATCTCACGCCAATTCCCAACAATATCAAGCTCAAATCCGTACCTTTTACTTTTGTGCAACAATTACTACAAAACAGGCCCGAGAAATCTGGATAGCAACCTGCTAAATACACAACACACAGATCTCAAAAGCTGCACAAAACTCACGGCCAATTACAGAAGCTCACGGCTGGGAGCCACGCTCAACCAACTCAATACTACCAAAACAACTTACTGGAAGCTAATTCACAACTAGAAACGAGATCTCAAAGCTAAAACCTAAAAAGGCTACCTGCGCGCACAAACACACTGCCGGAGATAACAGCTTCGCAATCTCTCTCCAGTGACACTAGCCTCCATAAGTGGTATGGAATGATAGAGCTTCGCAAGAGGAGTCCAACGCTACCTCGAACGTACCAAAAAACTATCGGAAACGATGGGAATTTCTAGAGAAAAGCTACTGTGAACAGTAACCTTGTTAGAGTAGATGCCCAACTAGCCAACTTGTCAAAGAAACCAAGACTGACTGAAATACTCAAACCACGCTAAACAAAACGACGACGCATAGCCTACGTCATCCAGTTGCTAGCTACAGTAACCAAAAAATACTCTCGTAGCTGGATATCCAGACACTGGTTCGAAATACAAAAGCTGGAACAAGCAGCAACATACAAAACGCAGCGTTGCAACTAATCAAAACGGCGTCGCATTGCCATGTCATCAAATCTGGTCCTCTCGCGCAATACCAGCCGCAAGCTACAGGAAAACCAGACGCGAGCTACAGGAACGTTGACCAACGTTGACATCTGGAAATCAATTATGCGCATCGACTGGTTCCTTAGCGCTAGCTAAAACGACGACGTTTCCTCCTCGCGCTTCAGTGATGTTGACCCGCGTTGACATCTGCCTCGACTGGACAACCAGCAGACACACGCGACCAGATCTCATAATAACGCTACACCAAAACGACGTCGCTCAAACTTATTCAAACGACACCGTATCCAACGCGATACAAATTCACGCTAAGGCAACTGCTGATTTTTACAAATGCTACCAGATCTCTCCAATACGACAGTGTTTCACTATGCAACCAGGTTTCACCAAAAACCAGCTTTCAACTTCAAAAACATGAAAACTCCCAGAATTGATCCAAATGCAATTTCAGACCCGAAATGCAAACCAAACACACAAACAAAGATCCAAACCACCAGAAATCTCTAAAACAAATCCAGGTCTCACAACTCCTGCTGGCGTGTGGTTGATATCCCGCGAGGTTGTTGAGGATAGTGTGATTCGATTCGATAAAAATGTGTTGGTGACGAATTTGAGTTCTCTGGAGATTAGAGATTTTGATTGTATCTTGGGTATGGACGTGCTTGATAGGATAAATATGGCTCTAAATACAGGCCTAGAGTTCAGAAGTGGGGGTTGAATGAACTCCTTGGTATTTTTAAATTTTCTAAACCTTTAAAACAATTTTTACAAGCACCCGCTTAACTTAAATCCGAGTTACCAGATTTAAGGTATCTCTGTTTTAATGCTGATTTCTTGGCTAACAGTAAATGTGCGGAAATAAGTCAATCAATCAGTGAATGATTAAAGAAATAAGTAAATGCAGTAATGTAAAAGAGTAGGGTCAAGAATTTGTTTATGGAAGTTCGGATGTCAATATCCTACGTCTCCTCTTCTTCCTTTTCAGGAAGGTTCCACTAGAATATTTGATGTTTACAGCCTCTGTAAACTCTTAGCAACTCCAATTAACAAGCAGACGCAGCTGCTGAATACAAGTAATGTGGTTTTTCGAACTGCTTCACAAAGCCAGTTCGTTACAGACTCAATATGAATATAACAATGAGATACAAAAATATTTGAGACTGTAGATATTCGGGTTTCTAAGCTATGAAACAAGATTCAACAGGTGAACCAGAAGATGACTCGAAGATTGAGAACAGTAACAATGATGAATTTTTTCTTCGAGATTAAAACACTGGACTTCAAAGGAATTTGCAATATATCTTTTCCAGTGACTATGTGAGCCTCTTTGTTAATGAAAGCATAGAAACAACAAGCTCAAAAATGATGAAGACGAGGAATAGCAGAGTGTTGGAGAGTGTAACAGCAGAGAGAGCTTCTTCAATTCAAAATTCCAACTATATATACTCTTAGTCTCCAATGGTCAGTAGATTTTCTCCTAAGGAAACAAAATCATCATACAGCTGTATGCACTGCTCCACTAAAGTTAAATTGCGTTTCGTCAGAGCCAGATTGTTGTCTTTCCATATTTGTGCAAACACCGTAAACGTCCTCTCTATATTGTGTACCATTTACCCGAAATAGTACTGACATTGTTTCCTTAATTTCAGGCAATTGTACGATTCAATCTTCACCATTGATTCTTTCCAATTTGAACATTGATAGCGCTTGAATCGTTTTGTCGTCTACGCCTGAACATGTTCCCTTAATTTCTCTCATCGTTGTTTATGTAGTTGAAAAGATACTTTAATATTTCCAACAGCTGAGTGCTTCAACACTTGAGTTATTCCAACAGATGAATACTTCAACACTTGAGTTATTCCAACAGCTGAATACTTTGTAACATCTTATTGTAACGACTGAAAGACTGTCTTGACATCTGAATTATCCCCCTTTTTGTAAATTGACGAATATGATATTTCTGAATACTTCGCAACAGCTGGTTGTAACGACTGAAAGCTTCAACATCTGAGATTTCCAATAGCTGAATGCCAACCAACGACTGAATACGCTAAGGGATACAACATCTGAGTCCTAGCGCTAAACCAAACGTTGTCGTCTCAACTTATCCAAACGACGTAGTTTTGCTGTCTGCTAAGAAATACGCTAACATTCGAATAGTTGCGTCTGATATCGAAGCAACATCGTAAATACCCAACGTCTGAATCAATACCAGAATCTGATATCCCGTATAATTTCAACATCTGAAATCTTTACGACTGAGATAATTCAACCCAATAACTGACTAGTCGATTCAACATCTGAACCGTTTTCGAAAATCAACAACTGAATAAGCCTGAAATCTGAATATACTTTGCTCCAAATACGTAGCTAATAACTTCAACGTCTGACTGTCCAGATTATATCTATAATTTAGCACTTTTCTTATTTTGTTATCACCAAAACTAATAAATTTTATCTTAACAATTTTCCCCTTTTTGGTGATGACAAAACTTAGCAGCCTTACGACTTAATAAGATATAAGCAAGAAATAAGTTGCACAAGATCTGCTGAAATTTTATATATCATTAACTGACTGCTGTATAGAAGATTTGTACAAGAGAACTAAACAGAGCATCCTAAAACTGTCTTTTTACAGAAATCCAATATTCAGCGTCTCTTTTCGGCGGTATATATGGTCCATAAGTCACACGACCAGAACCAGAACCTGAACCACTACCACCAGTGCCACGATGCCTTTTCTTGGAAGATCCACCTCAGTCACTTCTTCTTTGACTTCCATCACCACCACTGCTACCTCTGCCCGTACTACCACCACTGGGTCTCTCTTGTTCATCCGGAGGTGGTTGAGGGCGGCTGCTACCACCTTCCCCCTTTTTGGCATCACCACCCCGATTGATGTAATCAACCAGGAAGCCAAGCTGGGTAGAAAGGTTTAGATGGTTCTCCTTCGCTTTCGCACAGAAGTCTAACAAATCATTTCGAATGGCAGCAACCTGCTCAACTAAGCTCTCTATCATAGCTCTCTGCGCTTTTTGCTCTTTTCGCACATCCGCCAAATCAGAAGTTACAAAAGCACTATGACCCTGAACCCCTTTCCTGAAATCATTCAGTTTAACTGACAAGGCATCGCTCTGGGTTCGGGATTCTTGGCAAACATTTTGAATCATACTTCGATTGACTTCTTCGTGCTGAAGGAGAGCGGCAAGAATGTATTTTTCAAGCTTATTGAGCTCAGAAAGTATATCATTTTGAGAGTCATCAAGTCTCCTTGTATCCTTCTTTTGCCTAGCGATAAGCTGAGATATAGAAGCCCTGAGATCATCAAAGGATACTGAGAAATCGGCAGAAACAACTGGTGGAGAAAGCTGATTTGAGCCTGCGTCATCTCCAAAATTAGTGTCATCTTCAACAAAGTGCATGGAAGAATCAGCTGATGTAGACGGAGAGTGGGGACGCTAGTCTAGAAACAACTGTACATTCTGATCAACAAACACTGAACTGGCAACTGACTAATCATGCGGAATAACGTAAACTGAAAAAGTACCTAACTGTATATCTCGCAAAAGATATGTTCTCAGCAATAGTTGAAATAAACTTATGGATATCTACTGTACTCAGACCACCAAACAAACATTACCGAGAAAAAACTGTACACAGCTGATACCATCCCCAAGATGTTAATGTCGGCCTTCGAGACCAAAAAACTGGAGTTGGTTCCACAACAACAATAGCTCTACAGAAATTAAGAGAACCAATCGGCAGAAGCTTTCCAGAAATAAATAATGTCGCGGCTTCAATACACACGTCAGCCCACCGCTTCTTCAGCAATTTGAAAAATACACTAACAGGCGGGAGGGTATCGACATATGAAAGCCGATATGGGATAACAACTGTACGGGAGGCAACTACTCATGGTATCCGCTTCCAATAATCAGCACAGGGTTCAATAACCCAAGTTCCATTAACAAGAATCATGGTCCGTATCCAGCAAGATGAGCCAATATTTGGGTTTGATCGGGAGATTAAGGCACCGTGATCACGCTGTCTACCTTCAAACATCTGTGAGCAACACGTCCTATCCCATGTGAGACCGTGTGCCTGCATCAATATCTTCAGCTCTTCGAGCAAAAAGAGATGAAGGTTGGATAACATATCCAGTACCTTGAGATAAGTAGCTGACGAACCTTCACCCGGAACAAAATTTGATTTATAAGCTTCCACAAACTTCCGGGTCAACAACTCTCTGTACTTTGTCAGTATGTACATCCTTCTTTGAAGAGCTTCTCTTGTGGAATCTGTTTCGGCCCATGTGAGGACTTTTTCTTCTTTGGCATAAAAGTCTTCGATCATTAGAACGGCCAATTTCTTGAGGCTGAAGGAATTAAAGAATTGTTCCACTTCATCAATAAATTTCTCTCGCAACTGTACAAGAACCTCAATGTCTACACAAATCAAAGAAAATTGTTCTTTGGCGGGATTTCCTTTTACGGGATCCACTATCACCAGGGGCGCCTTCCCCTTAGCATCAACAGAGATCTTGGGAAGACTGGCCTTGTACCAGTCTCCTTCATTGACTCCTGGAATCGAGATACTCTCCCCCAAATTTATCTTCGTTATTTCTCCAAGAGCAGACGGCAATGGGCAATCTGCTGGAATTGTCAACAGAATTTCCTCAAGAGTCATTGACTCATCATCAGAAACTTTATCAGCAGCAGCTGGAACGACATGTGGAATGTCCGTTCCCTGATCCTTTACAATTTTAGCCTCAGGCTCTGTCACAATATACTCATCTGAAGCATCTATACTGCTCTCATTCTCATCAAAAATTTGCAACTGCTGCTCCTTAACACCTGTTCCAAAAACAACTGTTTCCATTTCTTCATCTGTATTGCTGGCTGTTACAACCGGTCTATCAGCTTCCTGAGTAATTAATTCTTCATAGGAAAGATTAAACCACTGATCCGTCTCCTCATCTCTTGGGACTGTCTGTTCCCCAACGTCTGTTCCACTGACAGTCATTCCTTCAACATCTATTCCATCAACATTTTGTTCTTCCTCATCTATTTTCATTCTGAGCAGTCTCAGCGATCACCTACTCAATAATGAGGTCCACGTCATCAGCAGACGTGGTTCGCACCTCCTTAGTAGTTGTATGTCCCGGGATTATTTGATTTAAGTATCCGAGATTATTTAATTTTAATCTGAGAATATAAAATTTAAGAATATTTAGAGTTTGGAATTAAATTCTAATGTTCTTGAATTATTTTGGATTGAATTTGAATTAAATTGATGGACGAGGACTGTTTTGCAATTTATGAAAGTTCAGGGACTAAATTGCAAATATGACAATACATATCTTATTTTGGTATGTAAATACTCAGCATGGCACGTGGGATTCACATCTATTTCATGGAGAATTCTTCATAAATTGTATAGCAAACCCGAGACCTTCTCCTTTAAATTAGATTTGATTTTCAAATCCTTGTAACTTTTGATCCGGGTATCCGATTTCGATTCCGTAAATTGTTCTGGAATCCTTAAGACAAGGCCTTGGATTTGATGTAAGTGTTTTTTTATTTCATCATGTTTTGAGAATCTAGAATTGGCAGAGATCAGATTACGAGTTTGTATTTGTGTTCTTGAACTTTTATATGTTTCGATATCGAAAAAGGATCAAGGACTTGATGTTGTATGAATCTGTGATGATTTTCAGAATCATATTGATCTATATACCTGCTGATATGGGGGGATTAGGTTGATATATTTCTGGTTTAGCTTGTATTTAAATTGGAATTGATGTAGAATTGGATTTGATATAGTTTGGGCTTTACGAATCGGTATCGTTACGACGTTGAATCCGGAATGGTTACAATTATGTTCTTTTGCAAATGAGAAATGAATTTAGTGGCATATGTTGCTGATGTCTGTGATATATGATCACTTCATTTCAGCTTGATTAAGAAGGGACGAACTCGATAAATCCATATTCGAATCGGCGAAGAAGCGAACGAGGTTTGAAGTTGATTGAACTAGTGATTTCGACATGAATTTGAATGATGATTGATATCGAATAATTGGATCGAGACTGATATAAGATCTTGCTATTAAATTTCAGAATGAAGTTTGATATGAATGTTTTGCCGTTATGTTTCAGATTGGAAGAATTCCAAAACCGAGCTAAACGAAGGTATTGTATGACATTGAGAGTCAGGGATTTGAATACTCGAGAATGATACTTCTTGAGTTATCCCAACAAATCACATACTTGATGATTACTGTTCTTGATTTGGAACTTGAAGTCATATTTGTCGATCCATCACAGGTAATAGATCTTTGATTTCGATATGAGATTTTATAATATGAAAAAAATGAATTGATTCTAATGCCAAGGTCTGATATGACCTTATTTTTGAAAGTCTGAGTTGACTTCGTTAGAAGGATATCCATGTCAAGATCGGATACGAATCTTGATGGCATCGATTCAAGATGAATCAGTTCATATTTCGAGATATGCAATCTATTCACTCTATTTCAATTTTATATGTTTGTTTTGATATAAACTGATTTACGTTATCCCATGTCGATTATACTAATATTGTTTTCTCACTGGAGCTTTTCCGGCTGTTGCTTTGTTTTGTATGTGTGCATGGAAATAGGTGGGGCAGGAGCTGGTCGGATTCAACAAGGATAAATCGAGGATTGAGCCATAGAAGTGGATTTTGGTTAAGAAGTAGAACAGTCAAAAACTTGAACTCAGAAATTGTATAGTTGCTACACTAATGTCCTATGTATATTTAAATCGAGTGGTATTGTAGTAACTTTTGAGTTTGACATCGACATAACATGCGTTAGACTTCATGTTTCATTTATGCTCGAATTCCCTTAATTTAATGTGAGTGTGTTCAGAATACAGCAAGAAAAACGGAAGAAATAGATTTTAAAAAAAAAATTCCATTGGTTAACTCGTCTGACGCATGTGCTAGTATTAATCGTCCCATAAGATTAGATGAGTAATTGAGGTCCCCACAACAGGTGGTATCAGAGCCCAAGTTCTTGGACCGAGTTAGATGAGCGGGGTAGATCGAGTCTTTCTGATTGATTTATTTATGGTTGATTACATGCTCGCATGTTATATGTCTTACTGTTTTTGAATTTTATATCGCATGATTGATGTGATTGAATGGTAAGAGTATTCCGTACAATCTTCAGAATTACATGCTATCTGAATATCTGAATTGAATAGTAGCATGTATTGAACGAGTATGAATCAGAACTCGATCTATTGAGAAGAAGCACATTCATGTATGCTAATCAGAGGGGGGACTGAGACTGAATTGTTATTGATATGATAATGAATTAGTATGAACTAATCTATTTGATTGTCAGATATGCCTCCTCGACAAATGACTACCCGACAGTGGCAGTTGATCAGCCAGAACAGACGGATGCTGCACAAACAGTACCACATGTACCGGCGATAGTTCCACGGATAGAGCAGGGTAGTACTTCGACTGATGCATTGAATGCAACTGCAACCCCGATGGAAACACTTCTGAAACAATTCCAGTCCTTCAAACCGCCAACACTGACAGGAACAGAAAATTCAGTGGACTATGAGAACTGTTTATGCTGCACAAACAGTACCACATGTACCGGCGATAGTTCCACGGATAGAGCAGGGTAGTACTTCGACTGATGCATTGAATGCAACTGCAACCCCGATGGAAACACTTCTGAAACAATTCCAGTCCTTCAAACCGCCAACACTGACAGGAACAGAAAATTCAGTGGACTATGAGAACTGTTTAGAAGATATAAAACATTTATTTGAAGCTCTGGATTATACAGATGATCGTCGGGTGAGACTGGTAATTCATCAGCTGCATGGCCTTGGTAAGAGTTGGTGGATAGCGACGAAGAAAGCATTTGAAAACCAAGGTACTGTTATTACTTGGTCTGTATTCAAAACTGCTTTTTATCAACGATTCTTTCCAGTTTCTTATCGGAAGGACAAAGGAGCAGAGTTTGCAAATTTGCGACAAGGGCAACTGAACATCGAATAATATGTTGCCAAGTTCACAAGTTTACTCAAATTTGCTCCGCATGTTGTTGTTAGCGATGAAGCTCAAGCCAATCAGTTCATTAATGGCTTGAATCCCGATGTGTTCACCTTGGTGAATACAGGGCGACCGAATACCTTTGCTGATGCATTGAATCATACAAAAGGAGCTGAAGCGGGGTTAGTGAGGCAACGAGGAGCACATTTTGTGCCACCATCAGCGACATAATTGCAAGAGAAACCACAGATTCCATCACCACCTAGATTTTATGCTGGAGGTAGCAGTAGTGGAAAGAAGAATTTCTTTAAAGGAAAAGGGAAACAGTTCAAGCATTTAGGTACTGGTAGCTCTTCTAGTTCGAGTGAATCCAAACAACTGCGAGCTGGACAAAAATCGGATGTTTATTGTAACAAATGTGGAGGTCGTCACATCAACGAACAGTGTAGAGGAGTGTTTGGCCTTTGCCGTATCTGCAATAAACCCGGACACTTTGAGAGAATATGCCCCCAACGTGGTTCTGCAAGATCACAGAATATCGGAGCATCGAGATCAATGCCACCGCCAGAAAGGCAAGCATCTTCTGTGCATTCATTCCAACCACAGATTCAGCATCACGGTAGACAAGGAGGGATCCAGACAGTGAGCCAACCTCCTAGGCAACAAGCACGAGTGTTTGCGTTGACTGAGGAGCAAGCACAAGCATCTCCTGATGATGTTATTGCAGGTAATTGTTATCTTTGTAATTATCCGGCTTATGTCTTAGTTGATACCGGTGCTTCACACACATTTATATCTGAGCACTTTGTTGTATCAAATGCGTTGTCTGTTGAACCGTTATCTGAGGTAGTATCTATTTCTTCACCTCTGGGGAGGGGTATCTTATCGATAAAATCTGTTAGAAATTGTATACTACAGTTTGAGGGTCATTCTATTTCTTCACCTCTGGGGAGGGGTATCTTATCGATAAAATCTGTTAGAAATTGTATACTACAGTTTGAGGGTCATGAGATTGAGATTGATTATTTGTTTGGTCTGTCTGATTTTGATTGTATTATCGGCATAGACATGTTAACCAAGTACAGGGCAACAGTGGATTGTTTTCAGAAAGTGGTACGATTCAGACCTGAGAGGACTGATGAGTGGACATTATATGGTAAGGGATCACGAGCCAGAATTCCTTTAGTCTCTGTTCTTTCTATGACTAATCTATTGCAGAAGGGAGCAGAGGGATTTCTTATTTATGCAGTAGATATGATGAAGACTAGCCCGAATTTGGCTAATATACCAGTAGTCTGTGAATTTGGTGATGTCTTTCCTGACGATATTCCAGGATTGCCTCCATTTCGAGAGATAAAATTCAGTATTGAATTGATGCCAGGTACACAACCGATATCGAAAGCACCTTATCGTATGGCACCAATTGAATTGAAAGAGTTGAAAGAACAGCTTGAGGATCTTCTTGCCAAAGGGTACATTAGACCGAGCGTTTCTCCATGGGGCGCTCCAGTACTATTTGTACGAAAGAAGGACGGATCGATGAGGCTATGTATTCACGGGAATTGCTGGAGAAAAGCTACGGTGAACAGTGGCCTAGGGTTCGAAGCGAAGAACACAATCGCTAAGTATGGGATCTGGTGCTTGAAGTTGAAGACCAAGTCTTCCTTAAATAAATCTCGCAACTGCTGAAATCTCATTTAAAAGTCCACCGACAAAACCAGCAGGCACCAACAACCCATCGGCTGATCGAACCCCGCAAGCATAATCCCAAACACACAAAACGACGTCGTAGGACACTACCTATGACTGGTTCTCAACCAAAAGCTGGACAACCAGACAACTTGTTTAAACATCACGGGAATTCTCCAAAAGCTGGTACCAGCCGCAACATATAAAACGCAGCGTTGCAACTAATCAAAACGGCGTCGCACCGCTGACGTCATCAAATCTGGTCGATAACTCTCGCGCAATACCAGCTGCAAGCTACACGAAACCAGACGCAAGCTACAGTAGAGTTGACCATCGGTTGGAACCTGAGATTCGATGAAACAATTAAGGAATTTGGTTTCATCAAGAATCCCGAGGAGCCATGTGTGTACTAGAAGGTAGTTAAAAGCGCTGTGACGTTCCTCGTACTTTATGTTGACGACATCCTACTCATTGGGAATGACGTAGGAATGTTGCAGTCAACTAAAGTATGGTTGTCTAGCAGATTTTCGATGAAGGACATGGGTGAAGCATCCTATATTATTGGAATACAGATCTATCGGGATAGATCTAATTGGATGCTCGGACTCACCCAAGCTACCTACATCGATACCATACTTAAGAGGTTCTCTATGGAAGAGTCCAAGAGAGGACACCTACCTATGTGCCACGGGATCACTCTATCTAAGTCTATGTGTCCAAAGAATGATGAGGAGATAGAGAGTATGGGACGTGTACCATATGCCTCAGCAATAGGTAGTATTATGTATGGCATGATCTCGACTAGACCGGATGTCGCATATGCTCTGAGTGTCACGAGCCGCTACCAGGCCAAACCCGGCCAATTGCATTGGAAGGTTGTGAAGGATATTCTTAAGTACTTGCGAAGGACTAAGAATATGTTCATGGTCTATGGGGGTGGTGAACTGAAACTGGAAGGCTACACTGATTCTAGCTTCCAGTGTGACGTGGATGATTCGAATCAACCTCTGGATTTGTATTCAATGCTCAATCGTAGTGCTGTCTCTTGGAAGAGTTCCAAGCAAGACACCATCGCGGATTCAACCACTGAGGCTGAGTACATTGCAGCATCAGCTGCTGCTAAGGAGGCCGTTTGGATAAGGAATTTCGTCCAAGAGTTGGGCGTCATTCCTAATGGAGTTGGTCCAGTCCCGGTGTACTGCGACAACACGGGTGCCGTTGCACAAGCAAAGGAGACTAGGTCTCACCAAAGATCCAAACACATACTGAGGAAATACCACATAATCCAAGATATTGTGGCTAGAGGTGACATAGCAGTTGAGAGAGTCGCCTCTGCGGACAACCTTGCTGATCCACTTACGAAGCCCTTGCCTGGACCGTTGTTTGAAAAACATCGCGAAACAATGGGACTGCGTCTGATGAGTAGTTGGCTTTAGGCCAAGTGGGAGATTGTTAGAGTAGATGCCCAACTAGCCAACTTGTGGCGTGTGGGTTTTATAGACTCTTGTACAAACAGTCTTTATATATGATATTCGCATTTACTTATATGGCATTCTTAAAGATACGTGGGTAATATAAATGCCACGATATGGCCACGCCCACGCCAACATGTCCAAAGCTTAAAATAATAATTTAATTTATGTTCTAGCAAGCTTGCCTGATATGGAAATAATATGCATAATTAAATATATTCAGCCACACTTGCTTGGTTTAAATCACCACGCAAATCTCACGGTGGCACGTAGGAAAAATAATGCCACCACACCAAACTAAACAAATAGCTTTCGTGGGATCGAAAAAGAGTGATATAACAGCTTTGGTAGTTCAAAGGGGGTATATGAACTCCTCTAGATTTTTTCTTAAAAACTCTTTTAAAATTTTTTATAAGCTATCGGCTTGTCTTTCAGCTGAGTTACCAGCTCGTAGATTCTCAGTAAAATATGTTGTCTGGGGTAACAAATAAGTTTGTGCTGAATAAACCCGATTCAACAGTGAACAGATATAATACGTAAACCAGTAAATAAAAGGGATTATAATTTGTTTCTGAAAGTTCGAACTTAAAATCCTACGTCTCCCCTTCTTCCTCAACATGAAGGATATCCACTAGAAGATTTGATTATTACAACTCTTGTAACAACCCGATCCGATAGCTAGCAGCTGCAAGAACTCCTACCAATCTCACAATAGAAACAAATTCGTGATCTGTTCTACAATACAAAATAGAGTTCTAAGTTGTTTTGGCTATTCTAGCTCTCTCACGCTCTGTTTTTGATATACAAGAAAATCATAACACTACATAGTGAGTTTACAAAGATTGTGTGATACAAAGAATTGATAACAAATGAGCTGTGTATGTGTCACTCTTTGTGTGAGATGGTTTGTGAGAGTGGACTCTGTTTTTTTGCACTTGAAAGAAGTTCGCTTTTACAATCGTATTTGAATTCACGTAAGTTGTGTTCCATAACTGTAAGCTCGTAAGTTCATCTCAAATTGATCTGTTTCTCCAATTTGTAACATTTAGATCAACGGTAATAAATGTTACCAGTAGACACGTCGTATAGATCCAAAGTGAGATGTCTACGACGTCTTTAATGCTTGTTGAAACACCCTAACTCTCTATTCCTAAAATTTAACAAAAAAAAGTAAAAGCAATGTCCTAAAGAAATAAAAGCTAGGAAATTACTTATTGTTTTAAAAAAATAAGTAATATACTCAAGAGGATCCTAACTAAATAAACTTAATTTTTTTCCAAAATCCTGAGAATTCAAAACATTCATAGTAATAATTCAAAATTTGATATGCTCCAATAAAGTGATCACCATCTAAATTAGAAGCGTAATAAATCAAACTTTGTCCCTCAAAAATCGAATATTCATCTCGACTCCATAATAAACATCTATTTCTCAAATTAGTGCGGGATAATAATAGTCACTGGGTCGGACCATGCTGGATCGCCATCTGATCAAGGATCTAGCCCCTCGGTCTCAGCCTATGCGTCATCTGCACCAATCAAACGTAGTGAGTCTAAAGACTCCACAAGTACAAGATTGACAATAGCAAGTACTACATAATACACCCACATGCATTAAAATACTTGTACTCAAATATTTTTCCTTTTTCTTTTAAACATTTAATGCGATAAAAGGAGTATAGATTTTCGCAAATCATTTTTTTTCTCAAAATCATGCACATAAATTTAAAGAATTCTAAAACAGGCATTTTGGATAAACTCCGTTTCTCGACTGTGAACCATCAAATCCTTAAGTCGTTTGATCAAGCTATAAAATCATAGTACTAGGCTTGAAAAGGCATCCCAGTGCTTTTCTAGAATCCAGTCCCATCAATATAAGGTACCTCAGTGCTTTTATGGAGTCCGTTACGCGTCAAGTTGATATTGTCACACGGTACTTTTTCGGTCCAATATCCGTCATAAATTTCCACAATCAAGGCCCATCGTTCAAAAAATTTTATTTTTACCTCATACTGCCTCAAATAACTTTTATCAAACCTCATATAACATCATTACACCTTAATAAACTTTTCTGAAAATCAACATAGAATTTCTTCATCAAATAATAAAAGTGCATAATTAATTGAAATAACCAATATAATATTATAAAAATGGCTTAAAATCATCAAATTAATAATTCCATGACAACAGGCTGCTCCTAGGACCAAAATCACGAAATCACCATTTTTGACCCGACGAGATGCAGTTTGCAAGACTAAACCGTAAAAATCATAAATATTCCATTTCCTAACCAAATCCTCCAAACTTGGACCCACGTAACCCTAATTCAACGGGATATATCCTGAAATGAATCAAACTCAAAAACAATACCTGACATGACCTACACGACGCTCGTAACCTCACTTGTCGCGTACAGGGACCCATCTGGGAGAGGCTAGGACCAGCCCTCAGCTTGTCCCAAATACTTCGACCTAAAGCCACAACCAGACCCTCACTCAGCCTATTAGTTACCCCTAGACTCATTCCTAGCCATCCTAGACTGAACCATGACCCAAACACGCCATCCTCTCTTCCCAAACCCTAGCCACTCAACACACACACACCAACCCATGCATAGTTCCTCACGTACTCGACTCCAGCCTCCTACCCTTTGAATTATGAATACTAGAAGCCTCTCCATGACCCTGACCCTTGCTCTAATCCAAACCATGGGCCAGCCAAACCCAGTCCTTCAATTGACATGGAACTCTCCATCCTAGTCATCATGCCTCACACTCCCTCGACCAAAAGGGCTATGAATCCGACCCTAGGCAGCCCTTTTCATGAAAAATCATAGAAAATAGATCAGTTTCAACATCAAATAGATTCAAATCATTAAAATAAAGAGATCTACATAAATCATGCATAATATGAATGAGAGGTGCATAAAAGAGACCTTGTACTTGCATTTGATTTAAAAACTTACAACCAAAAGGGTACTTGGCTTCAAGGATAGTGAGAAACACCTGGAAACACCTTCAAAATCTTGAAGAAGCTTGAAATTTTGATGTGGAAGAAGTGAGGGAGGGGGTTAGGGGCCGCGGCTCCAAGCTTGGAGTGGGTTAGGGTTTAGTTTCTTTTTTTTTGAAATGATTGAGTGTTTTGTGGAGGGGGTGGCTGAAACCATAGTATATAGAGGAGTAAAAGTGGTCTTTTAATTTAACAAGGGTGCTTAAAAGAGTTGTCAAATAAATTTTAAAAGTGCTACTCAAAATACCCCATTTTTCCACCCTTTAAAATTCGAAAAAAAAAAGAGAAGGTGAAAGATGGTTTCAATCATGGTGGTGAGGTGAGGATAGAATTGCTACTAAGAATTTTAAATAAAGTGTTAATTTTCTAATAAAAGTGCTACTCACTTTTTAAATAAATAAAAAATATCCCTAATCCCTCACAATTTAAAAGTTTGAAAAATAGGCTGTATAATAAGTTTACTACTATAAAATCGTTTATTGCATGAGGAAGTATTTCAAGAGAAATTTTTTTTGTAAAAAAAAAAACAAATTTACCTTGGTGTTCCCCTCATCTCCTTTCCGGCCACGAATCATCTAAAATAAATTTTCTAAAAGACCTCATCATTATTTTAATTTAATTAAACACAAATGCATAATCATAAAAAGAAATAAATCAATACTATGAATAAAATTAAATACTAAGACATGCGATTTATGCAAAGAAATTCCTAAGCGTTATACTTGTACTGTTCACGTACACCTTCATTAAATGATTTTCCTCTTTTAGCAACCTTTTCGCTGTTCTCAGTTGAAAACAAATCTCTGGAAATGTATTAGCTCAAAGTAGTTCCAACGAGTACAAAGCGGTCATGAGAAGTCAACACATCAAATCAATCTGAACGAAACCTCAAAATAATCTTAAATCCTTCTAGCTGAGTTGTCTTTACTCAGCTGGGCTCCGATCTGGTCGCTGTGTTGAACTACTCTAATATGTACTGTTCCAGATAGTAATCTTTGTTCATCCGATCTTGTCTTCTTCTATAGGAACACAAGCCTTCCTGATAGCATCCATCTCTTCTAAAAGAATCTGGCTAAATTTTCCTTCACTAACACCATTCCTGAATTATCTTTGCTCTGAGCTGTTTTCTCAACTGATCCAATACAAAGTCCGTTCTCTTTGGATATTCTTTGCTCTTCTAAACTGATCTAATCTGTTTCTATTCTTCCGAGCTGGTTGTCTTAAACCAGCTTGGTTAAATTCTCTGAGCTGGTTTGTCCTAACCAGCTTAGCTTCGAACTAACATCTCTGAGCTGGTTTGTCCTTAACCAGCTTAGCTCTGGTCTAAAGTCTTCGAGCTTGTTTATCCTTAACCAGGTTAGCTCCGATCTGGTTTCAATAATCAAAACATTAAGCTCCGTCTTGACCTGGTTGATAATTGCTTGAGTTGATTGAATTTAATATCTTTTTGATCTTCACCTAAAATTATAAATATCTATCAATTTCCCCCTTTTTGATGATGACAAAACTTGTGCAGAAAAGAAGATTTTATTAACTTGAAAACTTTTTACAAGTACAATCAGCTATACACCAGAACCAAAGATTTAAGCCTTAAGCCCCTAAGTCCTCACAGCCGTCTCTTTTTGCTGCTCTCTCCTTCCCCCTTTTTGGCATCACTTATCTCCTTAAAGTGATTGACCAATTCAGCTAGTTGTAACTTGACAAAGTCCAAATCACTAGCAAAGATTGTTGGCTTTCTGTAAATTGACGAACAAGATTGGTTTCCAGCGCCATCTGAGAATTATTAATGCTGGTCACCACCTCATTCATATTCTTGTAAAACGCTCGCCTGAAAATATGAGAATCATATTTGATATACGTCTGATCATCCCTCATCATATTCACTGTGGATTCCAGGGATGTCATGTCTCTCTTCACCGATTTAAGCTCAGATACAACATCAAAATCTTCCTGGGGACTTGAAAAATTAACGGGCTGCGGACCAGCTTGGGCAGAATCTTGCTCTTCTTCTATATAAGCTCTTTGTACAATTTCCATACCGGAAGAAATTGGATCCTAACGATCCTCATTATTACCAATGGAATCGGAAGAATGAACGGAAAAACTTGAATGTGTTGGACTAGATGGGGAAGAACCAGCTTGAGCCTGGTGCTCAACTGGTTGCTGTGGAGCCTGGCGCTCCTCTTCTTGAGCCTGATGCTCCACAGAATATACTGCCTCAGCTTCATCCAAAAGCTGTACAATCGGAGGAAGCTCCTCAATATGCTCCTGAGCTTGGTGCTCAATCATCGCCTTCTCTTCTTCCCGAGTTGGTTGCTCTTCCTCTTGAGCTCGATGCTCAATAGCGAGAACCCTTTGCTCCTCCACCTGAGCCGGTTGCTCCTCTGTCTCCGGAGCTGTTGCAGTGGTTTCTTGCTTGGACATTGTGCGTGCCTCAGCCCAGGTGAGTTGTAGAATATCATCTGTTGCGATCCTGTGGCTGAAGATTCTCGAACCAGAATGGGTAGAATAGCTTGATGTTGCTGAAACCGGTGCTGCTTTATGATCTCCTTTAGTTCTATCTCCAAGAACCGAATACACATGTGATCATAGTTCATAGACGGTGCAGCTGAATCAAATTTAGCTCGATGCGAGTCTACCGCTTCTTGCAACCCCTTCTCGTACAACCTAAACTGCACCAACATCCGCCGCTTCAATAGTTCAGGTAGCCGCTCTGTCTCAGCCCATGTCATAAATTCATCTTATATTTTGGTAAAACTGGTAATGGACATCATCGAATTTATTGTGTTGAGCCTCACCTCAGTCCAGAAGTGAGCCCATTCATCAAAAGATGACATCTTTGAGGACACAACTTCCCAAGACGATTGAACCACCAATAAACAATGCTCCTGTGACACCCAAACCCATGGGAATCAACGGAATGGAGTGATTGAAAAATCGAAAGGAAATCGAAGGACTAAACACGAAATGTTGTAAGCTGCATCCCCTTACAAAAACAGAACACAAGTAATTGGCGCCAAAATTAAACAGTAGAAACAGATTTGGAATACAAAAACTTCAGATTTCGATTACAAAATGAGATATTACAACTGCTGCTCTAACTTCACGGAAACGCTGGCCTTTGACAAACACACGCAGCCCCCAAATCTGGTTCAGCTCGCGCCACCCGCCTGCCCTGAGCTGCCTCACCTGCACCGGGAAAAATAATGAGCCTAGGGGCTCAAAAAGTAAAAATGAGGATAACAAAGATCACATAATGCAGGCAAAACTGAATCTTGATACATAAATTAAAGGAAATCATCTGCACTGAAATCTTGCTACTAAAAAGACAGATGGGAACATCAGATCTGAATAACTTTAAACTGAGTGACTTATGGTCTAGAGGCTCTCTGGTGGTCCTGGTGCATGAAGCATGTTATCTGAATCAGTAACTCTCTGTGAAGGGATTACAGTACTTCCATAATCCTGGTCCCTTCTATGAAGGGATTATAGTTATACCGTAATCCTGTCCCTTCCTGATTGACCGGGTCCTCTATGCCATAAGTCCTTAAACTGAAATTTTACTTCCTTCACTTGAAAATAACTATTAAACATTGCTCTTGATCGAAATTCGATCACTGAAAACTGGTTGATTCACTGCTATGAAACTCATTTTGTCTTTAAAAACCTTACTGAGTGTACAGTTGGGCTACAAACCGATGATAGAAAAACCAGCTCGAAGAGGAAACGACTTAGGAGTGCAAACAGATTTGGCTAAAGAAAATAGATCTCAAGCGTAAATAACAGCTTTGGCTACATAAAACAGATCTCGGGTATGAAACAAATCACAGGCGTGAAGAATAGCTTTGGCTAGCGAAAATATCTCCCGAAGAGGAAAAACAGATCTGGTTATACAAAAAACAGCTCACGCGTAGTAAAACAGATTTGGTTCTAGAAAAACAACTTACGCGCGCAGTAGAGCAGAAACATAAACATCATAGCAGTGAATTCGTAGCTTAAACATGAACTTAAACTGATTGAACTGAATCATGCATCAGGAAAGCAAGCAACAGAAAGCAACGAAACATAATATGTTTTCCTGATGCAGCAAGAATCAATTTTTACTTGCCTGAACTGAGGATAACGACGAACGGATGGCCTTGGCTGGAATCTCCTCAAGCACACTCTGCGAGCGTTCTAAAGATTTTTGAGAGAACTTAAAGATTTTCTTGTAGAAAAAATGGGCTCTAAACTCACGTACAAAATCATATATGGGAGTAGTTTTGCAGTAGGTGAAAAGTACAATGATTAGGCACGGTTAGCTTACCAAATCCTTGCAAAATTGATAAAAACTCCCTACTAATATTTTAATTTGTAACTTGTTACCACATTTTGATAAAAACAAATCTCCCATTAAAGCATTTCATTTAAAAGAAAAGATGCTCCAGCTCGGAATTGTGCTTGGGGCGAAACCCTTCTAGAACCATCTGGCCGTGCTTCTAATCTAAG
>KQ987933.1:522108-546525 GCA_001598015.1 Dorcoceras hygrometricum
TAACGAGGGGCTAACTTTCCCTTGCGTCCAAAGCGCATAACACTGCGAAATGGAGAAACTTTGAGAAATACACGATCACCAACCTGAAACTCAAGAGGTCAGCGCCTCTTATTCGCATAACTGGCTTGGCAATCCTGGGCAACCTTCATCCGCTGTCTAATAAGATCCACATGATCTTTCATTTGCTGCACAAAGTCAGGGGCAGATAGCTGCTTCTCCCCCACTTCTTCCCAACATACCGACGATCTGCACTTTCTGCCATACAAAGCCTCAAATGGCGCTATACCAATCGTCACTTGGTAGCTGTTATTGTACGAAAACTCAACCAATGACAACGCGTCTTGCCAGCTACCTCCGAAATCCAACACAACAGCTCGCAACATATCCTTCAGTGTCTGGATAGTGCGCTCAGATTGGCCATGGAAGTAAACCTCGGATCTCGGTCGGAAACGATCGAAACAGGCACACCATGCAGTCTAACAACAAAATCAACGTACAGCTTCGCCATCTTCTTCAACGAGAAGGTCATACCATAGGAAATAAAATTTGCAAATTTCGACAGTCGGTCTATAACCACCCAAATAGCATCGCATCCTCTGCTGGAACGAGGCAGATGCGTCACGAAATCCATAGCAATATGCTCCCAATTCCATTGGGGCACTTCCAAACTCTGCAACAGACCACCAGGTCTCATCCTTTCGGCCTTAACCATCTGACAATTCAAGCAACGAGCGACAAAACCAGCAACATCGCTCTTTAGGCCAGCCCACCAAAGTGCGGCTTCAAAGCATGGTACATCTTCCATGCACCAGGATGAACACTATGTCTGCTACAGTGCGCTTCCCGAAGGATTTCCTCCTTCAAATCAATCAAATTGGGCACAACCAATCTGCCCCGGAAATGCATACAACCATCGAAAGAGACAGAATAATCCTCAAGTTCGCCAGCCCTTACCTTCAACTTCAACTCGTGGATAGATGGATCAGTCCCTGAGCTGCTCGAATGGTTGAAACAAACTGTGGCTCTATTGGGAAAGAAGAAACCACCACACAATCCTCAGCAGGGTATAATCTCCAACCCGTAGTGTTAAGATTCTCCTAATCCTTAGAGATGTACAACGACGCAAGCATCTCACTAGCCTTCCTGCTCAAAGCATCGGCCACTACGTTCGACTTCCCAGGCTGGTACTTGATCTCACAGTCAAAGTCCTTTAGCAGCTCCATCCAATGAAGTTGTCTCATGTTCAGGTCAGGCTGTGAAAATAGGTACTGAAAACTTTTGTGGTCGAATTACACCACAAACTGCTCGCCATACAGGTAATGACGCCAGATCTTCAACGCAAAGACCACCGCCGCTAACTTCAAATCATGGATTGGGTAACGAGTCTCGTGCGGTTTCAACTGCCACGAGGCATACGCAATGACACGACCATTATGCATCAATACACAACCCAATCCATTGAGCGAAGCGTCAAAACAAACAACGAAACCACCTGAACCGGATGACAGAGCCAACACAGGCGCAGTAGTCAACTTTTCCTTGAGCAATTGAAAAGCATTCTCGCACTGCTCAGTCCATACAAATCTCTTGTCCTTCTGCGTCTGTTGAGTCATCGGCATTGCTATACTTGAGAATCCCTCAATGAAGCGACGATAATAGCCAGCCAGACCCAAGAAACTGTGAATCTCGGAAACAATCCTGGGACGTTCCCAGTTCAGAACGGCATCAACCTTGCTAGGATCTATAGAAATCCCCTCGGCTGAAATCACATGTCCCAAGAATACGACGCGATCCAACCAGAACTCGCACTTGGAGAACTTTGCATACAACTGCTGGTCTCTCATCGTCTGAAGGACAATACGCAAATGCTCCTTGTGCTCCAAAGGAGTCTTCGAATAAACTAAGATGTCGTCGATGAACACGATCACAAACTGATCTATGAAATCTCTAAAAACCCGGTTCATCAGATCCATAAAGACTGCAGGCGCGTTGGTCAAACCAAACGGCATCACCAAAAACTCAAAGTGTCCGTACCTTGTACGAAACACAATCTTCGCGACATCCTGATCTCTCACTCTCAGTTGATGGTACCCGGAACGAAGATCAATCTTTGAATACACCGCAGAACCTTGCAACTGATCAAACAGATCATCGATTCTTGGCAACGGTTACTTCTTCTTGACAGTTGATTTATTCAACTGGCGAAAATCAATGCACATCCGCATTGAGCCATCCGTCTTCTTCACAAACAGTATGGGCGCTCCCCACGGTGACATACTAGGACGAATAAAACCTTTCTCCAGCAAATCATCTAACTACACCTTGAGTTCTCTCAACTCCGCAGGCACCAGACGATAAGGGGCACGTGAAATAGGAGTTGTGCCAGGCACCAACTCTATGCTGAAGTCTATTTCCCACCTCGGAGGGAAACCAAGAATCTCCTCCGAAAACACGTCGGGAAAGTGCCGCACTACGGAACGTCACTGAGCTGAACACGGGAAGAAGAAGACGAATCCAACGCATAGATCATAAAGCCAGCATTCCCAAAGACAACAAGCTAAACATCTCCATAGCTGAGATCAACGGGATCTTCGATCTAGAATCCTGGCCGTAGAAGTCCCACTTCTCGCCAGATAAAGGCCTAAAGCGCACAATCCCATGGAATCAGTCCACGGAGGCCCTATAGTTGGACAACACATCCATCCCAACTATGCAATCGAAATCCCAAAGCATCAAACGGATCAAGTTCTAACAGGACATGCTCACCAAACCGCAACACACCATCCAACAAAACCTCCTGGGAGAACTAGCTCACACCGCCAGGGGTAGACACGGAAACAGCATCGCTCAATGAAATGGTAAACAGACCATGCTCAACAACAAACGAATCAGAAATAAACGAATGCGATGCACCATTGTCAAACACCACATGCGCAGGAAAAACAAAAACAAGGCAAGTACCTACGATCACCCGACTCGGTGTCTCCTCGGCCTGCTCCCTACTGATGGCGTTAACATGAGCATGCTGGGGTCCTGAGAAGAAAGGCTGAGACGATAGTCCGAACCACAACGGACTAGGCTGCTGAAAAGGCCTAAACTGAGTCTCACCCAATCGGGGCTGCTGAAACTGAGGGGAACGACCCCTAGACTGACTTCCATGACCCTGAGGCTGGGCCGTGGTCTGCTGTGATCCAACTGACCGCGGAAACTCTAGCAAAACGCCCGTAGTGACCACAAAGGTTGTAGGAACCCTGCACACCTACACACAGAGTGGAAGGATGCTTTCCACCGCAAAGCCGCAAAACTCAGTCTGAGATCCACTGCTACTCGAGCTGCCTGAAACAGAAGAGCCAGAACCCGACTTCTTCTTGAACTGCTGACCTTGGAGTCGAAACCTCTGTCGGCCAGACTGCTGAGCCACCTGTGGCTGCTGCTGCTGCTGGGGCTGATAGGCTGACTGGGAGGACTGTGAAGACTGTGTTCCCTGAATAGCAGGACGACCACGAGCACGACGACTACGTAAACCTTCCTCAATGTTGATGGCACTGTCCACGGCCTCAGCGTAAGTCTTGGGCTTACTAGTCAAAACCATCTGATACAACTCTTCATTCAAGCCCTCAAGAAATCGAGTCCACTTGGCCCTCTCCCTGCCAGAAACATGGGGAACGTACGCCAACAGAGAAGAAAACTTCCTAGCATACTCCCGAACAGTCATGGAACCCTGCTCCAGATGGTCGAAGGTCTCGTAAAAGCTATCCCAAGAGATCCCAACACCGGTCTCTAACAAGGTACTTGAAGCGCCTCGCCACCAGTGCTCCGCCGCCTTCCTGAGCAAGAGGGTCGCTAAACTCAGCCGAAGATCATCATCATACTGCACCCGATCAAAAAGACGAATGATATTCCGGATCCACGAGTCTGCATCCTCACTGGACTCGTCAACGTTAAAGATTGGAGGGTTCGTCCGCTGAAACCGTGCTATAACAACATCCATCCGCTCCATTGGGGGAGGCAAGTCACCAACTTCCTCCTCCTCATCACCAACACGAGTATGACTGCGAGCACTACGCCTATCCTCATTCTATCCTGTTGATTCCTCAAACTGCCCCTACCTCTACCACGACGTCTAGGCGGCATCTACGAAAACACTCAACAAGATCAAGAAAAACAGAACAGATACGGCATAGATAGCATATAACACAGAAATATGCAGCACGTAGTCACATAACCAAGCACATACAACACACCACACTGTGCCTAGACTCGAGTGTGATCAAAGAAATCGAGCTTATCCCAGCTTAAGCTCTGATACCAAAATGTCAGGCCTCATGCTCAAATCAGAGTAAAAACATACAAACACATGCGGAAGCTATCAAAAAGCGGGTAAAATTTTCGCTTTTGGCCTGACGGTTTAAAATGATACAATTTAAAATAATTCCATACTCAAAATATATCCCAGTTTATAAAAACAACCAACAATATAGCATACAACAACCATAACATGTATCAGACTCCAACTACTAGATACAATAACGAAGCGCAGGGCATCCCCCTGGCTAACTGATACATATATATAAATATGCTATACGCAACTAGGACACGCTAACCACCTCCTGGGGCACCACCAGCTGGGTTAAAACCACGACCAGCTGTAAAACCTGGGTTCCCTGAAAAAAACACAAACAAGGAAACAAACCAAGCCTCAGAGGGACATGGGGTCAAACCCCATTACGGAGAGCAAATGAAATAGCTAAAAGAAATGCATAAGATAAAATGCAGATGCTATGCATGAGACACCGAATAACAACAGAAGGCTCGACCATCAAGGGAGCTAAGGAACTCAAGCACAGCTCCAAGAATCTACAACAACAGTGGCCACGGGGTGTGTTCACAGTGTGGTAATGAGCCACTCGCCGTGACACCACACCCGAATACCAGATGCATCAAACAACTCAACCTGTCGTTGCCTCGCACATGAACTGTGGTAGTTAACCTCTCGACGCATGATGGCTAACGATCCCAGCAGGGAGATGAGAGTGCAGTATTGCCGCTCGCCCTCGCATCCTGGTAAAAATTCAACAGCAACGATACAACAAAATACAAGGCTGCAAAATACGATACACAAGGGATCTGAAATATGCGTGAACAAATGCGTGTATGCAATTCACATGAAACAGCTAGCATGAACACCAATGCTCAGCAAGCAATACACATATAGGTTCACCGAAACAGCCCAGTAGCCACACATAATATCTCACGACAATTCCAAGCTATGACAAGCTCAAATCCGTACCTTATACTTATGTGTAATAATTACCACAACAAAGGTCCCGAGAAAGCTGAACAACAACCTGTAAAAGCACACAGGGGCATAAATCATCGGGACTCAAATACACAGAAGTTACTGCCGGGAGCTACGACTCAACCAGCGGTCAATCCCATCAATACCACTTAACAAGGAGCTTAAATAAACTTACTAAAGCTAAGATCTTACAACAATTCGAAGCTACCTGCTCACAGCGAACACACGGCCAAGACGGTAACTTCGCGACCTCGCTCTAGCTAACAACAGCCTCCAAAAAAGGTATAAGATGGTAGAGCTTCGCAAGAGGAGTCCAACGCTACCTCGCACAAACAAAAAAACCACCGAGAACGACGGGAATTGCAGGAGAAAAGCTACGGTGAACAGTGGCCTAGGGTTCGAAGCGAAGAACATAATCGGGGAAAAATATTGCTAAGTATGGGATCTGTTGCTTGAAATCGAAGACCAAGTCTTCCTTAAATAAATCTCGCAACTGCTGAAATCTCATTTAAAAGTCCACCGACAAAACCAGCAGGCACCAACAACCCATCGGCTGATCGAACCCCGCAAGCATAATACCAAACACACAAAACGACGTCGGAGGACACTACCTATGACTGCTTCTCAACCAAAAGCTGGACAACAAGACGACTGGTTTAAACATCACGGGAATTCTCCAAAAGTGGTACCAGCCGCAACATATAAAAGCAGCGTTGCAACTAATCAAAACGGCGTCGCACCGCTGACGTCATCAAATCTGGTCGATAACTCACGTGCAATACCAGCTGCAAGCTACAAGAAACCAGACGCGAGCTACAGTAGAGTTGACCATCGTTGACGTCTTTAAATCGAATATGCGCATCGACTTGTTCCTTAGCGCTAGCCAAACGACGACGTTTCCTTCTCGCGCTACAGTGATGTTGACCCGCGTTGACATCTGCTTCGACTGGACAACCAGTAGGCACACACACGCGATCAGATCTCACACTAGCGCTCCACCAAAACGACGTCACTCCAACTTATTCAAACGACACCGTATCGAACCCGATACAAATTCACGCTAAGGCAACGACTGATATTACAAGCGCTACCAGATCTCTCCAAACGACGGCGTTTCATAATCCTGTGTTACCAAAACACGTTGCGACTGGTTCTCACTATTCAACCAGCTTTCACCAGAAACCAGCTTTCACCCAAAATCTCAAAAATACGAAAACTCCCATAATTGTTCTAGGTGAGGAATTGACCCAAAAACACAACTTAAACATTCAAACAGAGATCTAAAGCCACCAAGAATCTCTAAACCCCGATACATTCCAACAAATACAACAAATAATCTCTTATACAAATTCAGGTCTCACAAACATCAAAACGACGGCTGCGCTATCAGCCTTTGCCTATCAAACCAGACTTAACTTCTGATTCGACTAGCAACTCCGATTACATAGCGTCAAGTTCCGATGTCACCATCCACCGGAAGGAAGATCATTCATGAACGTACTACTTAAACCCGATTGCTCAACATTTTAAAACAACATTTTCATCTTATTCATCGAAGCACTCTTTAAATCTTTGTAACAGAAACAAAAATGGAACCCGATCATCAAAGCACTTCCTAAAACATGCTTAAACATGAACATAACTTATCTTAACATAAACAGGCAACAATCATGCATTTAAGAACAATATATGCTTTAAAATGGCGTAGAAATAATCAGCCTTTACTTGCCTTAAACCTACGAAACACAGAAGCAGCGGGTCTCAACAGGAGTTCTCCAAAAGCACCACTACGAGCACTTTGATGTTTTTAGAGAGAAAGAGAGAAATTTATGGACAAGGAAGAAACTCTCTTGTTATGATAACAATCATATACGGGATATGACTTGTAGTAGGTATTAACACTCGAGTAGGCATGGGATCCTACCAACCCGTGTCCTTTTCCAAAGAATTTGTCAAATATTCCCTACTACTATTTTGAATTTGAAAACTTTACCAAAACATTTAAAAAAAAATATTTTTTTGTCCAGCTGAGGGCATTTTAAACTAAAATTTGAATCTGCTCGTGTTTATGCTCGGGCGACAGCTGCCTAGAAACCTTCCGTGTCATGTCTCAAAGCAACAACTGAAAATCAGCTGTTAAAACAAACGAAATAAAGTTAAGGCTGAAATACGCAATATCAAAAATAAGCCCTTGAAATAGAAAAGGGTTAAATATGTGGTCCTATGGATTTTTGGGGCATTACAACTCTGCCCTCCTTAAAGAAATTTCGTCCTCGAAATTCACTTACCAAACAATTCTGGGTAACGACTAAGCATATCAGCTTCTGTTTCCCATGTAGCTTCTCGTTCAGATTGATTGAACCATTGCACCTTAATAATAGGAATACTATGGTTTTTCAGCTTTCTAATTTCTCGAAGAAGAATCATCTTGGGTATCTCTTCGTAACTTAAATCTGATGCTAGCTGAATAGGTTCATGACTTAATATGTGAGATGGGTTAGGAATATACTTCCTCAAAGTTGATACATGGAATACGCTGTGCACTGCTGACAGCTGCGGGGGCAACGCTAAACGATAGGCTAACGTCCCTACTCTTTCTAAAATCTCATATGGTCCAATATATCTGGGACTCAGCTTCCCTTTCTTCCAAAAACGCATAATTCCCTTCATTGGAGCAACTCTAAAAAATTCTGTATAGCTGATTGATAACTATTGTATACGAAAACTCTACTATAGGTAACTTCAGCTCCCAACCTTCGGAAAAATCCACAATACAAGCTCTGAGCAAATCTTCCAGAATCTGGATCTCTCTTTCCGATTGTCCATCTGTCTGGGGGTGAAACGCTGTGCTAAAAGTTAGCTTCGTACCCATAGCTTTATGCAAACTCTTCCAAAAAGCTGACATAAATTTCGAATCTCTATCAGATACAATTGAAACGGGAACACCATGAAACCTCACTATTTCTTTTATATACAAGTCTGCATATCTGCCCACATCGTATGTCGTCTTCACTGGAAAAAAGTGGGCAGACTTAATGAGTCTATTGATTATTACCCAAATGGAATTACCTTGGACAGTCTTTGGTAAACCAACTACAAAATCCATAGCTATACATTCCCACTTTCATTCGGGAATAGGCAGTGGCTTAAACAACCCAGTTGGTCTTTGATGTTCAGCCTTCACCAACTGACAAGTTACACATTCCGAGACAAATCTGGCAATGTCTCGTTTCATCCCTTGCCACCAGTACAACTGCTGGAGGTCTTTATACATTTTAGTACTCCCTGGATGTACAATATAAGGGGCTGTATGAGGTTCTGCTATCAAATCTGATCTCAAGGTGTCCACTTGTGGCACCCATATTCTTCCTTGAAATATGATTACTCCACCGTCTGAAAAATAGAAACTGCTGCCTCTTTACCAATCTTGCTTAACCCACTTCTGAAGCTGTTCATCTTTCGGCTGACCCTCACGAATTTGCTCCATCAAATCTGATCTCACCGAGAGATTTTCTAAGACTGACTTGCTGCTGCTGGTTACTAATTCTAGTCCCAACTTCTCAATTTCAGCTGCCAAGGGTCTTTGTAAAGTGAGTTGTGCTATCCCAACGGACTTCCTACTCAATGCATCAGCAACCACATTAGCTTTTCCTGGGTGATAGCTTATCGTGCAATCATAATCTTTTACCAGCTCCAGCCATCTCCTCTGCCTCATATTCAGCTCCTTCTAAGTGAAAAAGTATTTGAGGCTCTTATGATCTGTGAATATCTCACACTTTTCCCCATACAAATAATGTCTCCATATCTTGAAGGCAAAAACTACGGCTGCCAGCTCCATGTCGTGAGTGGGATAGTTTTTCTCATGGTCCTTCAGCTTTCGGGAAGCATAGGAGATCACCTTTCGATCTTGCATCAATACGGCACCTAAACCCATCTTAGACGCATCTGTGTAAATCACAAACTTTCCTTGATCAGACGCCATGGTTAATACTGGTGCTGCTATCAGTTCTTGCTTCAACTTGTCGAAGCTGATTTGGCATTCCGAAGTCCAATCATACTTAACCAGCTTCCTTGTTAACGAGGTCAAAGGGACAGCTTCTTGGAAAATCCTTGAATGAATCGCCTATAATAACCGGCTAATCCCAAGAAACTCCTTACCTATGAAACCGACTTTGGTATTGGCCAGTCACGTACAGCTTATACTTTGGCTGGGTCTACTTCTAATCCATCCTTAGATATAATGTGACCTAAGAATGCTACCTTCTCCAACCAAAAGTCGCATTTACTATACTTAGCATATAGCTTCTTACTCTTTAGAATTTGAAGCAATGTCCTCAAATGCTCAACATGTTCAACCTTTGTCTTAGAGTATATAAGGATATCATCTATAAACACAACTACGTACTTATCCAAAAAGGGTTGGAAAACTCTATTCATCAGATCCATAAAAGCTGATGGGGCGTCAGTTAAACCAAAAGGCATCACTAAAAATTCATGGTGACCGTAACGGGTTCTAAAGGCTGTCTTATATATATCGGCTGCCTTAATCTTCAGCTGGTGGTAACCCGACCTTAAATCAATCTTAGAAAAGACTGCTGCTCCTTTCAATTGGTCAAAAAGATCTTCAATTCTAGGAAGGGGATATTTATTCTTAATGGTCAGTTTGTTCAGCTCCCTATAGTCTATACACAGTCTCAAGCTTCCATACTTCTTCTTCACAAAAAGAACAGGGGATCCCCAGGGTGAAGTTCTTGGTCTAATAAATCCTTTTTCTAACAGATCTTGTATCTGTTCCTTTAATTCTTTCATTTCTGAGGGAGCTAAATGATAAGGTGGTCTGGATACAGAAGCTGCTCCTGAAACTAATTCAATCAAAAATTCTAATTCTCTATCTGGCGGCAGTCCTTGTATATCTTCTGGGAAAACTTCAGGAAATTCTCTTACCATCTCCACGTCTGAAAGTTGGGGCTTGCTAGTCACTGCTAAGGATGATAGACTTATCATATATCCTACCCCTCCTTCCCTTAAACATCTCTAAGCCTTAAGTGCTGAAATAAGGCGAGGAATCCTCCACGTCTGATTGGCTTCAAATTAGAACGGGTCTCCTCTAGGCGGGTTAACTGCTACTGCTCGAGTCTTGAAATTAATTACCACTACAAGCTTGGTTAACCAGTCCATCCTCAAAATCATGTCGAACTCAGGCATCGGCAAAACAATCAATTCTGCGGAAATCGAATGCCTTTGGAGCCTAAGTTCTAAATTCCTAAACATATCATGGGATACTAATTCTTCTCCTGAAGGCACTGTTACACAAAAGCCTACAGCTACAAGATCAGGTCCAATGGGTAGCTTCCTAGCAAACTTAGCTGCTATAAATGAATGGGTGGCTCCTGAATCTAGCAAAGCCACAGAAGGCAAACCAGCTAATAAAATCTCACTCGTAACCACTATAGAATCTGGATTGGCCTGTTCGGTCGTCATCACAAATGCCCGGCTGGTCACCAGCTGTCTCGACTTTGGGCAATTCTTCATCATATGCCCTGGTAACCCACACTTGTAACAGAAGTTCTGTCCAAGTCTGCACTGACCAGAGTGTGGCTTCTGGCACTTAGGACACACTGGTCTGTTGCTACCAGCTGGAACTACACTGATCGGTTGGATAGGCAGAGGCTTCTGTTCCAGTAGGGGTTTCTGCTCTTGAGGCCTCTGCTGATTCTTATTCTGCTTTTTGAAAGGCCTTTGATCTTTCTGCTGAGAGGCCTACCTCTTCTGCTGCCTTTCTTCATCTATATCTTTTCAATCCCTCTCAATTCGCAGGGCTCTATCCACTGCTTCTATATATGTCTTTGGCACAGATAGCCTAACGTTCATCTTGAACATGGGTTTTAACCCTTCCATGAAGTGGATAAACTTTTCTGCTGGGTCATTTCCAATTAGAGGCACAAAATAGCATCCTCTTTCAAACGTCCGTGCATACTCTTGCACAGTCATGCTTCCTTGTTTCAAAGTCAGAAACTCTCTCTTCAACTCAGACCTCTTGTCTGCTGTGAAGTATTGTTCGTAAAACACTTGCTTGAAATCTGCCCAAGTGAGATTCATTAAATCCACCGATAGCTTAGCTCCTTCCCACCAAATCATGGCGTCTTCCCTCAACATATAGATAGCGCACCTTGGCCTATCTAAATCTGGCATCTGGAGGTACTCAAAGATAACTTCCATCGACTTAATCCAGCTCTCAGCAACTAAAGGATCAGTAGTACCACTAAAATCTGTCGGCTTTTGTCTTCTGAACTTCTCTTGAGGATCATCATTGTTGCGTCCTGGGCTGCTGGATGATTGGCCATTACCTCTGCTGGTTTGCTCTACCAGCAACCATAAAATCTGGGCAATACTAGCGTTACTATCGGGGTTGGATTCATCTACTGGGATATTTCTTCTTCCTCGACCAGACATCTTAATCTATAGCCCGTAATCCACCACAATGCAATAATCAGAACATGCTAGAGATAAAAAAAAAATGCTCTGAAACATAAAATATTCTCATAGCGCTGGAGAAACGGTTGACAACTGCTGTTCCAACTCTGATACCAAGTTGTGACGTCCCAATCCTCACGGGGTCACGAAAGAATAATAAAAAGAAAATAAGGGCTGAATGGGAATTGTTATAAGCTGTATTTCTTATAACTAAATCAAAATTCAAACACAAACAAATTATGGCGCCAAGTACTGGAACAGCTGAAACAATTTCTTTAATAACAGATGTTACAAAAGTGCAAAATGCGATATTACAACTTTGCAATTCCATATGAATTTACTATTGTTGTAATAGATCTAATACAGACTTAACAAAAGATCAAAAACAACAACAGCGACTGCGGAAAACATTCGTCGTAGATAAACACAATCACCACAGCTGGTTCAGTCGCTGCCTCCCGCCTGCCCCAGCTCTGTCCCACCTGCACCATTTTAAAACTAATGAGCCTAGGGGCTCAGCAAGTAAAATCTGAAGATAACAATTTCGCACAATGCAGGCAGACATCTAAACATATCGTAACTTAACAAAACAGTTTAAAGGAAGTCATTCATCATCTTTCATAAACTTTCTTTTGTTAAACTTGGAAATGGGGAAGATGACCCAGATCCCATTCTTATTTTCTTGTAATTTATGGCTTAGAAGCTCTCCGTAGGTCCATGGTGCACCTGATCAAGTGACTACTGATATCAGCCTTAGAATTTAGCTCGTGGTGAAGGGGCAACTGACATCTGGATAGCTGCTCACCCTTCCATGGTGACCGTCTGTTATCTATGCCATAAATCCTTAAATTGAAACGTTCTTCCTTTAAACTCATAGCTAGGAAATTTGATTTTGAAATCATCGTTCGCGTTCACAGTGCTTCGAAATTCTTTCTTTAAAACTTTTTCGAGTATCGGGTTCTACTACTGAGACTTATCGCTAAAAGGAATCAGCTGATGCTAAGGGAAACAATATGATTATAGTAAAACAGACGCAAGGATATTCAGTAACATTGAAACAGATGTATTAAATGAAACGACGTCGTTTGTCTAAGAAAATCAGACGTTGGGTAAACAATCAGCTGTTGGTTCTAGGAAAATCAGCTGCTGGATAAAATCAGCTGTTGGTTCTAAGGAAATCAGCTGCTGGATAAAATCAGCTGTTGGTTATAAGGAAATCAGCTGCTGGATAATATCAACTGTTGGTTCTAAGGAAATCAGCTGCTGGATAAAATCAGTTGTTGGTTCTAAGGAAATCAGCTGTTGGATAAAATCAGTTGTTGGTTGTTGACCGTAGTCAACTCAGCTGTAAGATAAACAATAATGAAGAACTAACCCAACCCAGACGCAAAACGACTCACGGCTGAACGTAACACTTAGAATTTTCTTAACACAAAGATAGCTACTGAAAAGGGGAACTACTGAGTATAACTTGGTGTTGTAACATAAAAAAGACGGCTGCGCTATCAGCCGTTGCCTATCAAACCAGACTTAACTTCTGATTCGACTAGCAACTCCGATTACATAGCGTCAAGTTCCGATGTCACCATCCACCGGAAGGAAGATCATTCATGAACGTACTACTTAAACCCGATTTCTCAACATTTTAAAACAACATTTTCATCTTCTTAATCGAAGCACTCTTTAAAACTTTGTAACAAAACAAAACTGAAACCCGATCATCAAAGCACTTCCTAAAACATGCTTAAACATGAACATAACTTATCTTAACATAAACAGGAAAAAATCATGCATTGAAGAACAATATATGCTTTAAAATGGAGTAGAAATAATCAGCCTTTACTTGCCTTAAACCTGCGAAACACAGAAGCAGTGGGTCTCACCAGGAGTTCTCCACAAGCACCACTACGAGCACTTTGAAGTTTTTAGAGAGAAAGAGAGAAATTTCTGGACAAGGAAGAAACTCTCTTGTTATGAAAACAATCATATACGGGATATGACTTGTAATAGGTATTAACACTCGAGTAGGCATGGGATCCTACCAACCCGTGTCCTTTTCCAAAGAATTTGTCAAATATTCCCTTCCTACTATTTTGAATTTGATCATATACGGGATATGACTTGTAATAGGTATTAACACTCGAGTAGGCATGGGATCCTACCAACCCGTGTCCTTTTCCAAAGAATTTGTCAAATATTCCCTTCCTACTATTTTGAATTTGAAAACTTTACCAAAACATTTAAAAAAAAATATTTTGTCCAGCTGAGGGCATTTTAAACTAAAATCTGAATCTGCTCGTGTTTATGCTCGGGCGACAGCTTCCTGGAAACCTTCCGCGTCATGTCTCAAAGCAACAACTGAAAATCAGCTGTTAAAACAAACGAAATAAACTTAAGGCTGAAATATGCAATATCAAATAAGCCCTTGAAATAGATAAGGGTTAAATATGTGGTCCTATGGATTTTTGGGACGTTACAATTGGGATGTATTCTGATGCAGCGTGGACATGTTATTGTGTACGCCTCGAGACAATTGAAGCCACATGAGACTCGATATCCAATTCATGATCTTGAATTGGCAGCCATCATTTTTGCGTTAAAGATATGGCGACAACAAGCTCTAGGTACACATTTACATTTGAGTACCGCTTATCATCCTCCAACTGATGGACAATCTGAACGAACTATTCAGACTCTTGAGGACATGCTCAGAGCTATAGTACTAGATTTTTGTATTACAGGGCAAGATTCATTACCGCTTGTGGAGTTTTCGTACAACAACAGTTATCAGACGAGTATTGAGATGGCTCCATTTGAGGCACTGTACGGAAGGAAATGTCGATCGCCATTGTATTGGGATGATGTGTCAGAGGTACCTGAGTTGGGACCAGATATTATCTGAGAGATGATTTAGAAAGTGAAAGTGATTCAGTAGAAAATGAGAACAGCGCAGCATAGACAGGCCAGATATGCGAATGTCAGACGTCGACCGTTGTGTTTTGAAAAAGGGTACAGAGTATTCTTGAAGATTTCTCCCTTCAGGGGTACAATTCGATTTGGCAAACGAGGGAAGTTGTCTCCACGTTTTATTGGTCCTTATGAGATTCTCGAGAAAATAGGCGATATTTCTTATCGACTCGCATTACCTCCGTCTCTTTCTGGTATACATGACGTCTTTCATGTATCTATGCTAAGGAAATATCTATCGGATGCATCTCATGTTATTCCATCTGATGAAGCTAAACTCGATGAAACTCTTAGATACTTTGAATAGCCGATTCAGATACTTGATCGGAAGGAAAAGCAACTCCGAACGAAGACCATTCCATTGGTGAAGATTCAGTGGAATCGACATGGAGTTGAAGAAGCTACATGGGAAGTTGAAGATGACATGAGACAACGATTTCCATATCTGTTCCATTGATGTGAGTTCTTATTCAGTTTCTGCTATTCATTATTCTTATATGTATACAGAATGCATATATAGACCGCTTATGATTTCGAGGACGAACTCATGTTTTAGATGGGGTGAAAAGTAAGGCCCGGGATTATTTAATCCGTGATTATTTAATTTTAATCTGAGAAGATAAAATTTAAGAATATTTAGAGTTTGAAATTAAATTCTAATGTTCTTGAATTATTTTGGATTGAAATTGAATTAAATTGAGGGTCGAGGACTGTTTTGCAATTTCTCAAAGTTCAGGGACTAAATTGCAAATATGACAATACATATCTTATTTTGGTATGTAAATACTCAGCATGGCACGTGGGATTCACATCTAGTTCATGGAGAATTCTTCAGAAATTGTAGAGCAAACCCGAGACCTTCTCCTTTAAATTAGATTTGATTTTCAAATCCTTGTAACTTTTGATCCGGGTATCCGATTTCGATTCCGTAAATTGTTCTGGAATCCTTACGACAATGCCTTGGATTTGATGTAATTGTTTATGTATTTCATCATGTTTTGAGAATCTAGAATTGGCAGAGATCAGATTATGAGTTTGTATTTGTGTTCTTGAACTTTTATATGTTTCGATATCGAAACCGGATCAAGGATTTGATGTTGTATTAATATGTGATGATTTTCAGAAGCATATTGATCTATATACCTGCTGATATGGTGGGATTAGGTTTATATATTGCTGTTTTAGCTTTTATTTAAATTGGAATTGATGTAGAATTGGATTGGATATAGTTTGGGCTTTATGAATCGGTATCGTTACGACGTTGAATCCGGAATGGTTACAATTATGTTGTTTTGCAAATGAGAACTGAAGTTAGTGGCATATGTTGCTGATGTCTGTGATATTTGATCACTTCATTTCAGCTTGATTAAGAAGGGATGAACTCGAGAAATCCATATTGGAATCGGCGAAGAAGCAAACGAGGTTTGAAGTTGATTGAACTAGTGATTTCGACATGAATTTGAATGATGATTGATATCGAATGATTGGATCGAGACTGATATTAATTTTTGCTATTACATTTCAGAATGAACTTTGATATGAATGTTTTGGTGTTATGTTTCAGATTGGAAGCATTCCAAAACGAGATAAACGAAGGTATAGTATGACATTGAGAGTCAGGGATTTGAATACTCGAGAATGATACTTCTTGAGTTATCCCAACAAATCACATACTTGATGATTACTGTTCTTGATTTGGAACTTGAAGTTATATTTTTCGATCCATCACAGGTAGTGGATCTTTGATTTCGATATGAGATTATATGATATGAAAAAAAATGAATTGATTCTAATGCCAAGGTCTGGTATGACCTTATTTTCGAATGTCTGAGTTAACTTCGTTAGATGGATATCCATGTCAAGATCGGATACGAATCTTGATGGCATAGATTCGAGATGAATCAGTTCTTATTTCGAGATATGCAATCTATTCACTCCATTTCGATTTGATATGTTATTTTTGATATAAACTGATTTACGTTATCCCATGTATATGTCGATTATACTGAGATTGTTTTCTCACCGGAGTTTTCTGGCTGTTGCTTTGTTTTGTATGTGTGCATGGCAATAGGTGGGGCAGGAGCTGGTCGGAGTCAACAAGGATAGCTCGAGGATTGAGCCATAGAAGTGGGATTTTGGTTAAGAAGCAGAACAGTCAAACCTTGAACTCAAAAATTGTATAGTTGCTACACTAATGTCCTATGTATATTTAAATCGAGTGGTATTGTAGTAACTTTTGAGTGACATCGACATAACATGCATTAGACCTCATGTTTCATTTATGCTCGAATTCCCTTAATTTAATGTGAGTGTGTTAAGATTACAGCAAGAAAAACGGAAGAAATAGAGTTTTAAAAAAAAAAAATCCATTGGTTAACTCGTCTAGCGCATGTGCTAGTATTAATCGCCCCATAAGTTTGACAAAGTTTTATCTCAAGGTATTTGCTTTAACCCAAGGGATGGATGTTAGTGTTTTATACTGCTTTTTTGGATATATAAAGTAGAATTAGAGGGTCATAGGTCATATACATAAGGGATTTGGGCAATACATCTATGTATCCTTTCCTCTGGGTTAAATCTTTTTCTCACTCCCCAGGGTTCTGCAGGGTTTTTCAGGGTACTGCAGGGTTCGGGGTAATTTGAGTGTTTTTTATTGAGTTTTCTCTCCTAGAGATTATTCTATCTCCTAAAGGGTGGCAGGATACATATATGTATTTTTTTTAGATGAGTAATCGAGGTCCCCACAACAGTAGACTTCACTACTGGTTCATTTTCCACCATTGGCTCGGATGCCTTCTCAGTAAGGCCACAAACAATTGTTTCTTCAACAACAAGGGCAGCTGATGTCGCTTCCCTTTGTTCCTCAAAAATATTCTCCACGGTCTCCTCAACAGCTCCCCGATCTTTAACAATTTCATCATCGGAATCCTTGTACAGTCGCAACCTCCTCTTCTTCGATTTTCTCTTGGGCACAGGAGATTGCTCATCAGGTGCGATCGGAGTCGGCTCAACAATTTGTAGAGGAACAGCCTCTTTTCCTACAGTAATAAGTACAACAGTACAACATTTAAACAAATACAAGTAACAACTGAATCCCACAAGCACAGGGCATTCCTCGGCTGACAGTACTAGTACATATATTCTACACGCTAACTGGGACACTATAACCACCTCCTGGGGTACCGCCAGCTGGGTCAAAGCCACGACCAGCAGAGAATCCTGGGAAACCTGACACAACGTACAGGCAACAACACAAGCCCCAGATGACATCGGGGTCAAACCACAGTACGGAGAGCAACTGAAAAACATCCATAGACATCAACAGATAAAATACAAATGCTATGCATGAGGAACAGGGCAACAGCCGAAGGCTACCACCACAGCAGGGAGCCAAAGAACTCAGGCATAGATCAACAGCTGACAACAGATTCTGCAAAGATAGTGGCCATGGTGTGTGTACAAGCATATGGGAATTACCCACTCATCTCTACACCACACCCTATACCAGATGCTTCACAACTGCTCAACCTGTCGTTGCCAACTAATGAACAGTGGTAGTTAACCACTCGGACCATAGTGGCTAACTAAACCCAGCAGGGAGTTGAGAGTGCGGTATTGCCGCTCGCCCTCGCATCCTGTATGAAACAGAACAGCACAAAAACAACGCAAGGCTACAAGATCTGAACTGGATATGACAGATGTATATGCAATGCAACAGCTTGCCATATAAATCACGAAACATATGCAAGCAATAAAAATACAGAACAGACACATCATTACACATAATATCCATGCCAAATCCACGCTGTAAGACAAGCTCACATCCGTACCTCAAATATTTGTGCAACAATTACTATAAACATGGTCCAAGAAACGCAGATCCACCACCTGCTAAGCCAACACGAGCAACTACTCAAGGACCGAAGCACATAAAAGCAACAGCTGGGAGCTACGAACTCAACCAGCACTATCCTACCCCATCTAACTCAGCAGAGAGCTCTAAACAACACAAGACAGTGTCTGAACACTCCAACAAGATAGGACGGAAACCAACACTTATGCTAACAGACTACACAAGGGAGATGTCTTCGCACACCTCACCAGCTTCAACCAAACGTCCAAAAATAGTATCCAAACAAAGCGTCTCAGCAAGAGGAGTCCAACGCTACCACCCTTACTTCAATCGGAGCTATCTACTGTCGGTAATCGAAAAAGATAAGGTTCGATGAGCAGTAGCTAGGGTATCGTGACAGATTTTTCTATCGGGAATATTTCTAAGTGTCGGGAACAATAGTAGAGAACAAGGCCAAGCTCCCTATTAAATCTCAGTGCTAACAAAACTAGGAACAGATCCACCGACAACTTAAGCTATCAAAACTCATATACACGCTCGCAAACAGATCTTGCAACAGATCTCTCTCAAAGCCAAAACAGATCTCTACTAACTCAAACGACGTTGCAGAGAACTACTGTCACAACTGGACACGTCACCCGCTACTCACTGCTGCACAACTAACCAACATTTGTTGAAAACGCAACCACAGATCTCTCACACAGCTGAAGCTAACACAACTCACAGCTGAGTCTTCTTCGCTAATCCAAAATGCTGTCGTTCCAACTAATCCAAATGACGATGTACCAACTAATCCACACGACGACGTTTAGCTACTCACTGCTGAAACACGCTAGTGCGCTTTCTACTGCTCAGCGACAACAGATCCCGCTACGAATGCTGAACACAACCACTCAGCGACAACTTTTTATGTCACCACCGCTGAACGCTAACATTCATCGATGACCCACGCTAGCTACTGAATAGATTCCACGCCAAACTCTACTCTCCAGAACTGTTCTAAGGACTAAAAAAAAACCTGATAGCTTCTCCAAGCATAACAACTCAAAGCCGATCTCAATAAAAACCCGATTAATTAACTCAATTAATCTTATCAGCTTTCAGGTCTCACACAGAGTTCCTAGATGTTTTTTCGAATGAGATTCCAAGATTCCCTCCAAGATGAGAGATTGATTTCATCATTGAGTTGGTGCCAGGGACCACCCCGATTTCGAGAGCTCCATATCTATTGGCGCCAGTTGAGTTGAAGGAACTTATGGGCCAGTTATTTGACCTTCTAGAGAAGGGATTTATTAGGCCGAGTATGTCACCTTGGGAAGCTCCAGTTCTCTTCATGAAGAAGAAAGATGGATCTATGAGGATGTGTGTTGACTTTCGGCAGCTGAATAAAGCAACGATCAAGAACAAGTACCCGTTTCCAGGTATTGATGATGTGTTTGACCAGCTGTAGGGATCGGCAGTATATTCCAAGATTGATCTACGATCTGGTTATCATCAATTGGGATTAGAGACGCTGATATGACGAAGACGATGTTCTGGACTAGATACGGGCATTATGAGTTTCTTGTGATGTCATTTGGGTTGACGAATTCCCCTGCTGTCTTCATGGATTTGATGAATCGCGTCTTTAGCGAGTCTATTGATCATTTCGTGATTGTCTTCATAGACGACATCCTGGTGTACTCAATGAGCTATAGAGAGCATAAGGAGCACTTGATGTTAGTGTTGTAGAAACTGAGAGATTCACAACTGTATGCAAAGTTCAGTAAGTGTGAATTTTTGCTGGATAAGGTAATCTTTTTGGGTCATGTTATTTCTGCACGAGGTATTTCGGTGGATCCGAGTAAGGTTGAGGAAGTTCTTAACTGGGAGCGACCTAGGAATGTTTCGGAGATCCTTAGTTTCTTGGGTTTTGCTGGGGATTACAGACGTTTCATTGAGGGTTTTTCTTCAATACCCAGAAGGATATAAAATTTCTACGGACACACGAGTGTGAGTCGAGATTTCAGTTGCTTAAAGAGAAGTTGACTACTGCTCCTGTTTTGGCTTTACCTGTTAGAGTAGATGCCCAACTAGCGAACTTGTGGCGTGTGGGTTTTATTGACTCTTGTGTATAACGATCTTTATTTATGAAATACGCATTTCTATTATAGCATTCTTTATTTTCATTATGTTATAATGTTAACAATTGTGTTGGATAAAGACTTAGAATGAACCATAGTGTATGTTAGATGTGATAGTGGATATGATGGCTATCATGAAACACATATAATAACTTGAGACTAGCATCTGCGATGTGAAGTACCATGTTTCATTGGTAGGGAACATTGTGATGTTCTGAGCATGCATATGGATAGTGACCTGGTGATCTATCGAACTATCCTCGTTCGGACTTTTCAAGTGGTTACCATTTGTCGAGTGGATAAGTCCGAGGTCTTGGTTGTACTGATTAGTCCTCACTACTCGAAACGTCATTGAGACTCTACATGATAGGTGCCTCACTTTGACCCGTTTACCGACTCACTTGTGGTCATTAGGTGGCGGGATTGGGTGAGGTCCCGATGCATGTAGGAGTCGATGCTTGGTTGTCGAGGATTCACCGCTCCCTTTTATGCGTGGATATCCTATGCTATCTGAGGAGATAATAGTGTGATAAATCTCTGGCCAGAGTACTGGATGTTTTTTAGGTAAATGGGTTTGCCTAGTAACACTCGTGATGTCACTATTTGATCTCCGAGATGTATGCATAGTTATTAGATCTCTAGCGACTCTCGATTTACCAATGGTCGTTGATCTGATCGGGATATATGTATTGAAAGGACCGTACTGTATGCTAACCATGACCAACTGGTTCTTGCAGGCACTATCAGTGATACCTAGGGGATCATGGGGCGATGTTGCTAGGCGCTTTACCATTATCCGATGGGTCAGTCCGAAATTGTGATTTCGGAGTCCAAATGGTTGTGGGCCCACGGCTAGCTGTATCCCTGAACCATTGAGGGTCACACAAGTACTGGATTCACGATTCCCGCATGGAAACTGAGCTCAATGTGTTGAGCATAGGAGGAGGAATTTAGGGAGTGCGACTTCCTAAAAGTCAACAGGGGTCAAATTGCGATTTCCCTAAACTTGAGGGGTTAAACTGCAATTTTGGACAAGGTGGTCTGAAAAATTGTTTTTCACATCAGAATACTCACTTTTGGAAACTGTGTAGATCGGTCCGATCAGATCGTCGATCGGAGTTATGATGAAACCGCGGTGATAGGAGTGAACCGAATGTTCATATGGACCTGGGCCTGACCCAAGTCCATTGGGCCGGTTCAAGCCCATGTATCACCTTTATTTACTAGACTTGGTCTAGGGCTACAACATAACATCACAACACATCAACCCTAGCCTCCAATAGCCGCCGCCCCTCCTCCCAACTCTCATCTCGGCCGCGCCTCCACCCACGCGCCGCCACCGGCCGCCGCACGCGCCGTCGCTTGCCGTGATCGGACTTGCCCCGATCATCTTGACGAGGAGATTCCGTTCGTGTAAAATTTGTCAGCTCTTCTAGTGCAGACTGAGGAAGGACTCGTGATTCCAGTCGTGGACCGGATTAAGGAGATCTACCGCCTCCTACCTTGAAGTGCCGGATTCCTTGTGAATCTGGTCGAAGCCAGGCGCCTAGACACCAGCAAGGTAACAATTCAAACACCCTATGGATGTTTTCTTGTTGTTAATATTATGTATTGAACGATTCTCGGTGCAAAATTTTAAAACTTCCGCTGCGCCCCAGGAAACGGGATCGGGATCCGCCACTGCGCCAATAGTGGTATCAGAGCTAAGGCTCGGATCCTTCAATACATTTTTGTGCCATATTGCATCAGATTTCGAACTTTTCAAAATCAGAAAACAAAAAAAAAAAACATGCAGGCACTGTAGCCGCCTCACGCCGGCGCTGTAGCTGCCACACGCAGGCCCTGTAGCCGCCGCACGCAGGCACTGTAGCCGCCATACGTTGGCACTGTAGCCGCCGCATGCAGGCACTGTAGCCGCCGCACGTAGGCACTGTAGCCGCCGCATGCCGGCACTGTAGCTGCAGCACGCTGCTCGCGCGGCGGGCACCATCGTGCGGCCGCCGTCCGGCGTACCCGAGGCGGCGTTGCGCGCTGTTTTCGACTCCTTGGATTTTCGGGCCTGTCTCGGACGGCCCGAGGGGTGTTTGGGCCAATATTCGATATTGGGCCGATTTTGGTCGATTTTGAATGAAATTTTTGAGATTTTGGGCCTAAAATTGTTTTAAGCCCAATTTGATACAATTAAAATTGACAAAATGTGATTTTATTAATAAAGTTTGTTTTTATAATTAAAATATGATTTTGTTGACAAAATATTATTTTATTTGTAAAATATGATTTTATAATTAAAATATGATTCTGTCGACAAAATGTGATTTTATTTATAAAATATGATTTTATAATTAAAATATGATTTTTTTGGAAATTATCAAGTTTGATTTGATTATTTAATTTATGTCAATTAATTGGATTGATTGCATGTTTGGGATGACCGAGAACCGTGCCCAATGTGTTAGGTGTATGCTCTAGGTTTTGCGATTTTGGTTGTATATATTGTTGATATATCATTTATAAAGTGGGCCTGGTTTATGGCCCATTCCTACCCCTTAAAATGTATCCCAATGTGTCATGGATATTTAATTATAAATATTAGATTTAGTGGGAGGACATTAGAAGATGGTGGCGATGGCGATCAAAGATATTGAAGACCGAAGATCTGTAAAACCGGAAGCTAATGTAATAGTATTGCATTGCATATTGCATTTCACCTAGGCTTGACCTAGGTCCGTGATTGGCAACCACGGACCGCATAGCTCTCGCGATCGATCATCCCAAAGTTTATATATGTGATATATATGTTAGTTGAATCCGCATGTTAAATTATGATTTAATATTTTATGATACCAAATTTTCAAAATTAAAATCCCTCGTTTTAAATTTGATTTAAAACTGATATCAAGATTAAAAGTTTATTCGATAAACTAAGGAAATTTAAATTTGTTTAAATTCTCCTACCTTCCATCAACAATGTGTTGGGGATCCGGATCCGACCCCCGGCGAGGCAGCGGAAGAACAATAGAAACAGGCCGGGAGACGATCAATACGAAAAACAACAATTCATAATTGTCATACATAGGGCGTTTAAGCGGGTTACCTCGCTGGCACTTGTGCCTGGCTCCAACCGGTATTACAATAATCCGGCTCTTCTCGGTAGATTGCGGTAGTTTACGCCAATCCGGTCCACGACCAGATCCGAGACTCCTTCGTCAGGCTGCACTAGAATCCTTGACGAGATCAGCACGAACGAATACTCCTCGAAAAACTAGGCCGGAACAATTTCCGGCGAAGACGGCGGCGGCGGCGGCGGCGTGAGAGTGAGGAGGGTGGCGGCTAAAGCAACTAGGTTTAGGGTCATGAGATGTAGTTGTGTTTAATGAAGTCATTAAGTCCCATTAAATAGACTTAAAGATGGACTTGGATCGGTCCAACGGGTCCGGGTCCAAATGACGATATCTATCGCTGCGACTTCATCGTAACTCCGATCGCCGATCAGATCGGACCGATCGACTCAGTTTCCAAAAATGAATGTTATGATGTGAAAAACTATTTTTCAGATCATCTAACCCTAAATTGCAAAATGACCGTTTTGCCCCTCAACAGCGTCAAATCCCGGTTTGACCCCTGTTGACTTTTAGGAAGTCGCACTCCCCAAAATCCTCTTCTCGTGCTCAACACATTGAGCTGAGTATCCGTGCGGGAAT